>MVGC01000100.1:0-61991 GCA_003589665.1 Aspergillus sclerotialis
GGGAGGGAAGAAGGAGAACTTGGGGGGGAGAGGGAGAAAGAGAGAGAGTGAGTGAAATTAGAAGAGGAAAAGAAGCAGCCAAAAAGGACAGACAGGCAGAATAATTGACAGCAGGCGGAGAGACAGACAAGAATTATGTGCATAAAACTTATCCAATCATTTGTTCACAATTCGGACTGTTTAATGTCCTTTTGCCACTTTCTTCTTTCTCTAGTCAATTCCCATTTATTTACTACACAGTATATATACCTCGTTACCTGTTCAATTATTATCACCAGTGTTATGGCTAGAGGCCACGTTTCTCCTCAACTTCTCCGCTTTAATTTGTCTGTTCGCACTAGCCTTCTTGGTCTATCTGGTGGGTGGTTGATATTAGTAACTATTGGCATTCTATCCCCCTATTTCATGGGATCCAAGAGAGACAGTTATAACTGGGAATTATCATGTAGATCTAGATTCAGAAGAACAAGTAAACAATATCCAGAAAATCACAGTAAATCCAGCACATCAACTTCTCGATTCCTCTGAACGGTGGATGCGCGGTGGATCCAATGACATTAACCCCCAAGGCGATCTTTCCCGCTGGACTTTCTCTTCTACAACTATCTATCCCCAGGCCTGTCCTGTACATACATACTGCTATACACTTATATTTAGTATATCTAGTACATATACACTGTATATACATCATGCCTGCCAAAAAGATCATCATTGATACCGATCCGGTACGTCATTCATCCATTCGCCAGTATCCCAGACACTCACTCCTCAGGCATCGACGACATCCTCGCCATTCTCCTCGCCCTATCTGCCAAAGAAGAAGAGGTGCAAGTCCCCTTGATCTCCTTAACCTTTGGAAACATCGAAGTAAGAAGGTGAGCTACTCCTCTCGGTATATATTTACAGTTATACCCCGCATATAACAAAACAAACCCCGCCATGCCTATTAGATTCTCAGAGCTCCTCCTACTCAATTGTCCCGTCATACATACTCCTGCTAACTGGTAATATTAACAGCTGCCTCCGCAATGTCGTCTCCATGTTCCATATCATCGAACGCGAGATGCAGTGGCGTCGAGAGAACGGCAAACCTGAAGGCTTCGCAGCCCTCCGTGCGCTTCCTCCTGTCGTCGCTGTCGGCGCTGAGGATCCGTTGGAGAGCCAGAAGATGTTGGCGGATTATTTCCGTATGTATACGTACGCCACTTTATTTTCCTTTACTGATATCTACAGATGGGCGAGATGGACTGGGAGGAATCCATGCCAGTGTATGGAAATCGCGATTGCCCCCTCATCTCCGGATTTACTAACATATTATAGCACCCTCATCTAACACCTAGTGAAGCCTGGGAGCATCTCTTCGATCCATCAGCTCATGCGACTGATATAAACACCGTTAAGGCCAGCGATAGTTCAACTCCCCGCACATACGTCCCTTCCAAGCGTCCAGCCCACGAAGAGATGCTTCGCGTTCTCGGCGAAAACGACCCAGACACCGTGACCATTGTCGCTGTTGGCCCGCTGACCAACCTCGCTCTAGCATCAGCAATGGACCCAGAGACATTCCTCCGCGCAAAAGAGGTAGTCGTAATGGGTGGGACAGTCAACCTCCCCGGAAATGTTCGCAACTCCCCATCCTACTAGTATACCCGCAAAAATACTCACAAAACACAGGTAACTCCAGTCGGGGAGTTCAACTCCTACGCCGACTCCGTAGCCGCAGCCCGAGTCTTCGCTCTTACCTCGCCCAATCCCCAAAGCACCCTCCCACCAACACAGCGCCTCCCCTCATACCCACCGAAACTAAGCAAGCAACTCACCCTTCGCCTCTTCCCATTAGACATAACCCATCGTCACAACCTCAACCGCGGCTACTTCCGCTCCAACATCCAACCCCGACTAGACTCAGGCTCGCCATTAGCAGAATGGATCGCAGCATTCATGGTACACACCTTCAAAACACTCGAAAAGCTCCACGTCGGACACGTCGGCGACGACGCGGAGCTCAGTCTCCACGACCCCGTCTGCGTTTGGTATGCTATTACCTCTGATGACGGAAAGTGGAAACCCAGTCCTGCTTCACCGGAGGATATCCGTGTAGAGACGACGGGACAATGGACGAGGGGAATGTGTGTTGTTGATCGACGGAATAGACACCAAACTGATGCTGATGAAGAGAGTCCGAGTGATCATGGACATTGGTTGAGTAGGAAAGCTGGGAATCGGGTCTGGAGAATGGATGCGTCGCCGGTTGAAGGCGGTAGTTGTTTTGGGGAGGTGTTGTTGAGGAGGTTGTTTGATTAGATTAGATACCTGGTAAACTAGATGGGATATAGATAGTAGATGCCATCAACTGGCAATTTAGATAGTTTTAGTAAAGATATAATGGATACACTACATTTAGACTAGGTTCCCATTCTATCAGGTGAGTAGTGCAGCTCTAAGATCTCTTGAGTGATGGCACTGATCCAGTGATCTCCAAGCCCTAATCCAAGCCCTCCTACCTATCTATCTAATTTTTTACTCAAATACACCAATAACTATATCATCAATTCAAATGAGATTTCAAGCTCTGAGCTATTAACTTTCAAGCACCTTGGGTGAGAAGACAGATCCAAAGCGGCTCGCATATTATCTCTCAACGAGTCTCGCCTAACCGATCTTTTTCCATGTCTCGGTTGGTCCTGAAAGACTTGAGCCTTCGAAAATTCGTTGAATAAGGAAGAATTAAGATAACGTCATGTTGAGCAAAATCATAATGAGACTAGGGTGAACTGGCTGTCTGTCTACCTTTACAAGCTATCGGCATGCCGATCGGAAAGCCTATTTACCAGCCGGCATTAAAACAGACTACGGCACTTAGTACTGCAGCCACCACAAGGGCACACTTAATTGAATCAATCCTCTACAACAAGAAAGAAATTAGAGATAGTATTTATAGTCTTTAATTGATGACAAGCGATCTATGGACACATATATTTTCATAAAAAAAGATACAACAATAAAAAACCCCGGAAAGTTGACCAAGGGTAATAGGGTTCCGCTTGTTGCATCAAGCAGCTAAGCCACCTGCCCTAGTAAAGAAAGGAAGAAAATAAAAGTAAACGAAGGAATCCAAACCAATCCAGATTGGCGGCATCCCGTCAAGGGACGAGTTTACTTTTAGTGGCAGTAAGGGTTGGAGCCACCGCTGCAGCTAGCACCAGCAGCGCAGGTGGTGCGGGGGGTCCAGGAGGAGTTGATGCACTGCTCAATGACGTTTCCGTTGCATTGCCAGGCGTTGTTTTGGCAGGAGGTGGAGGAGGAAGAAGTGGAGGAGGAAGCAGCGCTAGTGACCAGGGTAGTCGGGGTGGGAGGCTGAGGAGAAGAGGGGCCAGAGGAGCCGCCAGAGCCAGAAGCAAAGCCCGAAGAGTCGCCGTCGAAGTTGTAGATGGTGTCATCGAGGATCTCCCAGGAGATCTGAGTCTTGCCGTTGTTGCAGGCATCGCCTCCGGTCAACTTGTTCAGAACAGAGTAGCTGAAGTCGAGACCGGGCTCGCCGTTGCAGCGCTCGCAGCCGTCACCGATGAAGAGGGGCATGTCGGATTTCTTGCCGTCGACAGTGACGACGACCTTCTTGCCGCAGTACTTGGATGGGTCGGCGCCGAGGTCAGCGTTGCTCATGGCGACGACGTATTCAGTGTCCATCTTGTCGAGGGAGAGCAGGGTCTGGGAGCTGCACATGACTCCACCCATGTTTTGGAACTTGAATGAGGTGCCGCAGGCGTCAACCTGCTTGGTGTCGTAGTAGTAGGTGCCGACACCTTCGCCCTTAGAAATGACTGACGAGGCGGTGGTGCCGAGGGCGAAGAGCAGGCCCGCTGCGATGGTGGATTGGAACATTGTGGTGTTTAGAAGGGAGTGTATATAGTTTGCTTTAATAAGTCAAGGGGTTTGAAGGAATGTCTGAAGACAGAAGGAATGACTTGGTCAACAGGTAACTGGAAGGAATGTCTCAGTCAAAGGATTGTTGGAAGAAGCAAAGTCGAAGAGGACTCTGAGGGAATTATATATCTCACATGTCTGCCTTCCTGACTTAAGCAACACATCGAGTTCCATGGTTGTGACGGTGGCTACATGAAAGCCAGCGTCCTGAAACGCGAAAGAAAACCTGTCTCAATAGGAAGGTATGAAGGTTTTCGACCCTTCTCCACCACCATGTCCACGTACATGTGGCCACAAGTCCGGTACCTGAAAGCCCTTTAACGTGGCTTTCTCCACTATCTTACAGGCTTCAGGTCCACGTCTTGTCCTAGGGGGGTAAGTCTAGAACGTTGTCCGCAGTGACCAACGGTCTATAGCTGCCGAACTATAATGGATACGTTAGTCATATCCTATCGGAAAGAAGCGATAAACTCACTGAAAATCATTCATATAAGCAGCGGACTCGTTTCGCAGTGGGTGTCCAACGACGCAGCAGCCCTAATTCCACTTCCCGGATACGTTATCCCATGGAATCTTTATCCGCGTGGCTACATTTTCCGACCCCTGCCAGGGGAAACATACAAAATCTCTCCAGACAATGGTTCGTACCTGGTTCCTGAAGGAAGCGGAAAACTTTACCACCCTCCATCCTTGAAGTGCCGAAGACCATTTGGCCTACGTGGCCAGGAACAAGTTTTCAAAGAACCAAACATCGGGACAGAGGAGTCCAACAGAACGGTTCGCTGCAAGGAACAAGGAACATGAAACGCAGAAAGGGAACCAAAAAGGGTCAACTTCGGTAGTTACTAGCCTGGAAGGTCTGGCGAATGGATAATGGTATCGATATCGCCACTCGTTAAATCTTTGATCGAAGGATATGCTTTCATTGGCGAACCCCGACAGTTTAACGTGGCGTGGCGTGGCATGCGCGGCTTACTTGGCACTTGGACCGAACTGGTGGAGGGAGCTGCCGACGCCGTTATGGGAAAATCTGGGCAGAAAGATTCTGAAGGTCAACGCCGGAAATGGAAGGTGGATGAGGTTCGATTGGTCCAAAGCGACCACACCTCGTTACATACAAAACTCTGTTGAGTCTTACTAATAAGTCTAGCCTATCGGATAAGCTGCATTATATCGAGTACTTACCTAGGTAGGTAGGAGGTATGTGTTTCGAATTCCGTTGTTGTCCTTTGCAGAGAGTCTAGACATACATGGTTATCCACCAACTCTACCTACTTTTCCTTCACTTTAATCCTGGGTATTTTCTTCCTTTGTATATACGGAATAAAAATCTGAAGTATCAGGAAAAGAAATGCAAAAAGGTACCACACCTGGGATTCACGATTGTTACCCATACTTCTAGCCCTAACTTGTGGCACTTCCAAGATAGAAGCCCTGTTCTCTACACCATATAGTTATAGGTGCTAATTCCATAGTTGCTATTTCTCGTAAAATGGTTATTCAGAATATGTATTAACATATATAAATTCCCTATCTAGCTGAATGCTACCGCATTTTACGGACTGTTCTGTTGAATATAATCCCCAGCTACCAGTCGTGACTACCAGCTTGTCTCCACATCGAACTAGAACCTATATTCATCACTATCCTATTTCTATTTATCATTTCATGTGAATGAACTGGTATAGAGAATATAGCCAGGTCAATTAATCCTAGGAATCTTCTCCCCGACCGCCCAGTATCCATCCGCAACTCAAAGCAAACTTGAAAATATAGCCAAAAACGGTATAATAATTTTCTTTTCTCTTTAATCCATCCTCTACAATCTTCCCTGAAAATTATAGGTCAACCAGAATAACATAAGCCCCTTGCTACATGCCGAGGTCTTGGATTATCTAATAGCATGCATAGGGCTAGCAGGACAACTATAATGGAGAAGGAATCGCAATACAAAAAAGAATATGAGAAATAAAGTCTAGCCGAGGAATTTAGTATTTAAAAGCAGTGTTTGTATGATCTACGAGTATGCTAAATCCACAACCACTGTCAGCTAGCTAGAATTGGGTTACAATTGGGAACTAATATTTATGACTGTAATCGCTGGTCAGTGACCCAAGTAAAGACTGGACAAGATGACGGCTCGTCGAGTTGCACTGGCAAATCCGGATGCTATTTCCAAGGGTGAGTAGATCCTATACCTTTATATTTCTCAAGGATCAACAAGATACTAGCTGGAAAAGGCGACACAGATAAAGGAATCCTACTATTCTCTCGATCCAGATATCTGCCAAAGCTCATACAACGACGCACACTTACTACATCTGGAAGGTAAAATCAATTTATGGCCCCTAATAAAACTCGAAGCTAACAGCATTCAAATTCAGTAATCGGCAAGTCCAAGATGGCAAAGCTTTATACGAAATGTTGAAAGAGAGAACTTATTCCCATCGATAGGTCGCTACAATTTGACCTGGCGATTTATAACATGTAGAGTCTACTGGCACGACGACCACCAATCGCCCTGCTTGACGCACTTGTATGGAGGGGCACATTCTGTTGGGCCTGTGTAGCCATCACCGCCGCACTATATGGTTTCATGTTAGACTATATCACTTCTAAGCATGAACCACTAGAAGAAAACAAATGAAGACAGACAAGAATTGGAGGGAATTATCTGACCTGCCCCCAATGCGCCACAGTCTCAGTAGAAGTCGCCGTCGGAGGCGTAGTGCTCGAGGAAGTCGTCGTCG
This sequence comes from Aspergillus sclerotialis, assembly GCA_003589665.1. Taxonomy (NCBI): domain Eukaryota; kingdom Fungi; phylum Ascomycota; class Eurotiomycetes; order Eurotiales; family Aspergillaceae; genus Aspergillus; species Aspergillus sclerotialis. The sequence continues at coordinate 6,675 of MVGC01000100.1, forward strand.
GCGTCGAAGACGGAGGGGTCGACGTACTCGTTCCCGGTGGCGCCGGACCTGTCCCAGCACAAGTCTTACCGGATTTCAAAATACTACTAGCCTGCTGTGCATAAGTGCATCCATCGATCACATTCGAATCAGAGAACCCCGCACTCCACATCATGATGCCACCAAAACCAGGCTTGCTCTTGTATTCTCCGACAAGGGAATTCAGTTGATCGGGAGTAATGTAGTACGTAGCACCAGCCGGGGTACCATTCGCTGCATTCTCCGAAGCCGGGACACCGATGAAGAGCTTCGCTTTCGACGATTTAGATGTTGAAATAAACGAAGTCCAATTATTATAGTTGAATGGCGCGTTTCCGTTAAATGGGAGCGCACAGGGAACAGAGTAATTGTTGTTATTGTAGAACTGGACGAAGAGGTAGTCGAATTCAGCATTCTCAATAATCACACCCATATTCGGCTCAGGGATAGGACATTGTGGCGCACCGGTGATGTAGTATGTGTTTTTTGGGTCGGAGGCGAAGTTTGAGCGGAGTTTGGATATCATGGCGGGATAGTACTGGCTGCTTCCGAGGTTATGTTCGATATCAAAGTCCCAGCCATTAACGAAAGCCTTCCCGAAGGGACGGGGAGCGGAAGTACCGCCTGAGTTTCCGTACGAGTCCCAGAGATTCTGTCCGATTGCTTCAGCTTCGGCGTCCGATTGAAGAGAGTACGACCCTGCTGCGCCGCCGAGAGAGAGAATGATCTTAACTCCAGCGCTTTGACAGGTAGTGATTGCCGACGCAAGAGCTTCGCAGCCCTGGCCTTCGCCAGAACCGCTAATGTAGCAGGATTGGCCGATTGTTCCGCCAGGAATGTTGTTGCCGTTGCCCCATTGGTATAAGAAGGAGAGGACGAGAACGTCAATTCCCGAGTTTGATTTGCAGTATGCGGCTAGATCATTGTTTTCAACAGTGCCGCCCCCGTTCTGGCCCCAGTATACGACGGTCTGGGCTCCCTGGGCCTGCCGGGTCCTGAGGCCGTGGGGGACGGCTGAGGCTATGCTGGCCAGTAGGCCGAGTATGGTTAGGGGCTTGGCTAAATGCATAATAATGATAGAAAATGGTTGGTATATGTGAAGTGAAGTGAACTAGGCCAAGTAAGTATGTACAATGAAGGGCAAATAGCTGATCTACAGCCGTAAGGAATGAACGTGACTAGGAAAGGAGCGTGATGAAGAAGACCAGACAAGGCAAGAATACCAAGACCAACGAAGCCATATAAATACTTCATCTTTATTTCTTAACTTTATCCCTCTGACCCGAAAGCTTGTACAGGATAGAGTGGTAGGTCAGAGCAGTATGCAACACACTTGGACATGTTTGATCATACGCAGAGGAATCGTTACATAGACATTCAGAAGATCCGATGCAATGACCACCCCACAGGGTATGTAGCAGAGTCGAACACACCACGTGGGCAGTGTATGACCGTGCAACTCCCTGGCGTCTCTGCGAGAGAGGACGACCGGAGAGGATGAAACTTCGGGCTTCGGCTGGCTGTCGTGCGACGAACTTGCGTAGTTGGACATAATGACTCGATCAGTCTGCGGAGGATTATTAGCCTTATCTTGGTGTCTGGCCATTCAGATGTTGGAGTTGGAAGGGTTTTCGTCACGCGGGGTGTGATGTTGTTTATTAGGGTTTGTTAGGGCGAGATTAAATTGACGAGATTACGTTCGAAGGGTACTTTGGGGGTACCTGTAGTGAGCACCAAGCACTAGTGTCGGTACTAGCCATTTTATCAGGGGCTCAACTAGGAAGGCCCTCTAGTGGAATATATAAGTGGTAAGTCGGTTCTGCAGAAGAATGCGCCACGAAGTCCTTTAATTAATCCAGGAATCCAGGCATGTGGAATTCACTTCTGATCCTTTGGCCCGTATTATCGATTCTTCAGTTATAATACCGACAGTGTGAGAATTGCCGAGTCTCTCCCCACGTAATTCTTCAGGTACCGTCCAACCAGGATAGTTCGCTTCTTAGTAGCCAGGGCGATAAAAAATGTGGTGAATCTCATCAAGCCCAGGAATGATCAATAAGTCAAGTTAGACTCATTTCAGACCTCGCGGATATATCTAATGACGTTGACCATAAATTATCTTCTTTCATAAATGAGTTAATCTTCTCAATGTTCCTTCGCCGGCAAAGAATCAAGAGCGTGGATGTAACTGTGGCGGCAATTAGTCTAATCCGTGGACTAGCGTGGGCAACATTCCCCAACTTCCATTCTAGAGCGTCTGCGAAGAAGAGGGGAGTCAAGTGTTGTTACATTCCCTTCTTGGGGCGTCAGCCGGTAATTGCGCATACTAGATACTTCGAATCTACTGGGTGAATAGAGAATGCTTGGATATCGTGTGATAGTTTCGTCGTATTTAGATTAGATTATAAACCCCCGAGCCTGTCGATTTATATCTCTGTAATGACATAGTAGCATCATGAGGGTGATGAGTCGCCGTTTAATTTATCTTCACTGTTTTCCTTGACTATAAATCTAGCTTATAGCCCAAACTGATATCCTACTCATCGCTGACTTTACACTCATTCTACTTACTGCTGCCATTCACCTTCGGTAATAGTACTGCTATTACTACCACTCCTTTGAAATGTCTTTTGGAAAGGCTTTCCTTGGTCTCAGCTTCCTGGCTGGCCTTCAGGCAGTTCAGGCTGGTATCGACCTGAGTAGCTCTCAAAACGTTGCGGTTTACTGGGGTTAGTTGACAGTTTGATATGTCCCTTACATACTGATAAACCCGCAGGCCAAAACTCCCTTGGCCAGTCTAATGGCCCCAATGTCCAGCAGCGTCTGTCTTATTATTGTGAAAGTTAGTAACCACTGATATCGGAAAACGAATAAATGAAACAACGCTGACCATTATGACAGACTCGGACATTGATGTATGACATATAGCCCTAGATTATACTTACGACATATACGACATACTAATCACTTGCAGGTGTTCCAACTCTCATTTGTAACCCGAATCAATGGCGCCGGAGGTGTGCCAGAGGTTAACTTTGCGAATGCCGGTGACAACTGCACCAAATTCGACGGAACTCAACTTCTTAACTGTCCAGAAATAGGGTGAGCTCTTGCTTGTATATTTGAACAGGGAACCAATTCGCTGACAAAGAGCAGGGCCGACATCAAGAAATGCCAAAGCAAGGGCAAAACAATCCTCCTTTCCATCGGAGGCGCTACATATAACGAGGGTGGCTTCAGCAGTGAATCCGCTGCAGTTGCTGGGGCAGAGATGATCTGGAAAACTTTTGGCCCTGTGCCGTCCGACAAAAACGTGAAGCGTCCCTTCGGCGATGCGGTAGTTGATGGCTTCGACTTTGACTTTGAGGCCGTTGTAAATAATATGCCCGCATTCGGGAACAAGCTCCGCGACTATTTTGCAGCGGATACTTCGAAGAAGTACTACCTGACCGCCGCGCCGCAATGTGTCTTCCCGGATGCCGCAGACCACGAAATGCTCGACGGAGCCGTGTACTTCGACGCCATCTGGGTCCAGTTCTATAACAACTGGTGTGGAGTTCAGAATTTCGTCCCCGGGAGTGAGACACAGAACGCGTTTAACTTCGCCACGTGGGATGACTGGGCCCATAAATCTTCAAAGAACAAAAACGTCAAGGTCTTCATCGGTGTTCCTGCCAACCAGGGTGCAGCCGGAAGTGGATACGTGCCTGTGTCCACTCTAAAGACTATTATCGACTATGTTAAGCGGTTCTCCAGTTTTGGAGGTATCATGATGTGGGATGCCAGTCAGGCGTATGCGAATAATGGATTTATCTCCGGCGTTGCGGCAGCTTTAGGTGGTTCTTCGACGCCCGGTAATCCGTCTACTACCACCAGTGCTTCAACTCCAACGACATTGACCACTACAACATCGGCAGCGCTACTAACATAGGACAGGTTCCTCAGTGGGGACAGGTTAGTTTCCTGGATTAACACTAGGGTCTCACTGACGTAGATAGTGCGGTGGTAATGGCTATAATGGCCCAACTGAGTGCATTCCCCCTTATAAGTGTGTCAAGCAGGGGGATTGGTGGTCATCTTGCCAGTAGGGATAGTCAAGGTCTAGAATATGATCTATACTCTTTGATTATGTTGAATCAACTCATTGAGCCTGTGTATATATATGAAAGGGGGGCAAAAAAGAAAGACAAATGGCAAGAGTGGGGTTCGAACCCACGATTCCTTTCGGAAGCACATAGCTCTGTGGTCAGCAGTCACGTGACCTTAAGTGTGCCGGCTTAACCACTCGCCCATCTTGCCTTTTAAACTAAGGTTATAAGCTATAAAAAGATTATTTTAACAATCTTTCGTATGGTGGTCGCTGTTCAATAGTTGGTTCAGTGCTAAGCCGGTCTTATGTTTACTAAATGGAATCAAATATAGACAGATAGTCTATAATGTTGACGTAATAAAGATCTATTATTATTCTATTCTATTCTAGCAAGCTCATGCAATAGCGAATGCAGAAATGACAACAATACTCTGGGTACAGCAAAAAAATATCCATAACAACTCCGTCATATGCAGTTTGTCCAAGGCCAACCAGAACTCTGGTTGTTTGCCTTAAGCATCTGGCGGGTAACGTATAATCCCGGAGATAACATTATTTATCAGCATTCACCGCATACTTGCTGCGCTTTCGAATACTCGGTCCGTATATGTAAAGCAAGTATGGCACAGGAGTCATAGCAGCACTGATCGACCCAAGGATAGTAAGCGTGTAATGAACGCCAATCGAGCGATAAATCGGCCCACCAGCAACAGTTATCCCTCCTGCGACCATATATCGTGTGAAAACAAGGAATCCGAGCGCGGAAGCCGAGTATATACCGTAGGAGTCAATGAGATACATATAGGCCACAATGAAGATAGCCGTCATGCCATAGCCGAAGAGAATGGTGGCCGCGAGTGGGGACCAGATTGAGATAGATGGCTGGACGAGTGTATGTCAGTCATAGGCCAATAAATATGATTAGAGGATTTTGTTACTCACATTACTTGTCCACCCCATCCAGAATAAACTGATTGGTACTGCTGGAGCTCCTCCGAGCATTGCATACCAGAGCCTGGTCTCAGGTGCGACAGCCCCTGTCCTTTGGTACTCCTTCACAGTCCAGGAATAGATCACTGGGACTATAAAGCTGATAAGCAGGATCCCAATCACCATGCCACACCAACAGATGGAAGTGAGTGGCTGTGAGATGCCATAAGTTTTGCCAAACACATAAGTGTATCCCTCCATAAAGGTGAAGAGGATGATATAGATGATAGTTAAATAGAGTGACATCAGGATGATAATCAACTCCGAGTAGAACAGGGTAAATGGTCGGCAGACAGAGTTCTTCAGATGCTTGGCCAGACTGTCGTGCTTCAGTTCCATTGGGGCTCTGTACCTTTGGTCCCCGGTCTCTTGCCGATAAATTTTGGCCTTCCAATACAGAATGAGGTTTCCGTATGTCTCAGGCTGGAACAAGAGAACAATCACAAGAACGGCGCCCCCCATAATGAGCATAATCCACTCTAACCAGCGCCACCCTAGTGTAGTGGGAATATAGCTGCCAATAACCTGGCCGAGGACCGGCCCTGTAAACGATGGCACAGAATAGACGGGAAAAGCGTATGCCTTCTGCACCGGGTCCCATAAATCTGCAACTGTACCACCAGCACAGGTAAGTGGAGTAGAAGCAAAAAAGCCGGCCAAAAAGCGAAAAATAAGATGGGCTTGAAGATTCGGTGCAAGTCCACAGGCCATGATAAATATCAAGTAAACAAGCGTCGTGGTTGAATATATGGCATTGCGTCCAAAGGTCTCAGAGAAGGGACCAGATAATAAGGAGCCAGACGCAAATCCAATAAGGAACAGTCCTGTAGATGTGAGTTAGGGTCCTAGCTTTTGCAAATCCCGTGGATTGTCAGAGATTTATCATACCTGTTGCGAGTGAGCCAACCACCTCAGATACTTGGAAGTAATCACTGTATTCCTTGACACCACTAGCATCGATTGACGACGCGGCAGTGACGGCAAGTGCAATCAAAGAGACCAACAAGGTCATGATCACTTTCCGTGGGATGCTTTGATTTGCAGGGTTCAGCGGATCATCCGGTCCATCCCAGCCCACTAGGATGTAATCATCACCAGAGGCAGTCGCCGACGCAGGAGGCTGTTTCTCCAGAGTGCCGTTCCCACGTTCGGACAAGTCCCGGCGGACTGCCTTTTGAATTCGCCGGTACTGGAAGTAGGCTTCCATCGTGACGGGTTGCTCAGAGTGGCCCGAGATGAAGTTGATTCCTGATCAACAGGGACGAGGAATACATGATGAACACTTTTCAGGTCCCAACTTCAAATTCTGTTGGCTTTTCCGAGGCCTATGACAAATTTTGCCTACATCGGAGACGTCTCGGGGGGGAGTGGAACCACGCTGCCTTCTATCTCCGAGTACAGGTTTTCTAAGTCTGGCTACTTTGCCCGACAGTGCAGGGAACTATGCACTCTGCCTCTATCTCCGAGCTCATGTTTTCCGAGTCTAGCTATTTGCCTCTGTCTCGGAGTATAGGCTTTCCGAGTCTGGTTATTTTACCCGAAAGTGCATGGAACCACTTTGCCTCTATCTCCGAGAAAAGGTTTTCCGAGTCTGGCTATTTTGCCCGACAGGGCTTAGATCATTTTCTTGTCCCGAATGCTATATTGTATGTCAACAAACCTCGTTCCTTGGCTGTAACAAGGAATGAGGATCAAGAAATACTCGCTACAAGGAACAAACCATCGTTGCCGTTTGATCTTCTCAATCCAATGACCAAGGCAAAAGCTTATTGTGCGACGGTGCTCAGGCAGAATACTACCCAGATTGACGATTTCTAATACTATCTGGTAGCTGTCCAACGGGAATTATTGATTGATATGGAGAAAGGAAGGCTGGCTGGCAGGGGCGGTAGAATAGGTACCTAAGGAATTCATGCTTGTGTGGTCACGTGATGTTGGGACCATGAAGATTGTATTATTCCCTCGGGTCTCCATCTTTCCAATCTCATTTTGAATCTTGTCAATCAGATTCATAGCTTGAGAACAGACATCCCATACAAATATCGTCGGGATGGACCGAGGTATATATAGGTAGAATGAAAGATGCCGTAGGTACCTATTTAAAGATGGAAATCATTGCAACTTTAATCGAAAGCAGACCAATCAGAATAGCCCATCCAGGCACTCGCGAACGGGAACCGCGGGACGACCTTGAAAGTCAATCATCCTCGTGCTTCACCCCAACCAGCCTATCATCGTTGCCTGTGATGGCCCGTGGGATTTGGCTGGAAACACGCGACATCTTCTTCTTCCCTTCTCCAAGGTTGTTCACTACCTACCTGATAATTCCCCCCTCCGCTACCATGTCGTGCTGCGCCCTCTTCGCCGATCTTTGCTTAAAGGTCCTCTTCCCCCTCCTCTTCTCTCAATTTCTCATATATTCATCATTCGTACCTCGTTGAATTCAAGTCTCATTCATCCCACCACTTAGCTAGGCACTGTACAACAATCACCCCGATCAACGTTGTACAGACCTCACCATTGGACTCGGCAACGGTCAACTTACAGCACCATATCACCCAACCTGACAATGTCACGTTCCCGTCTTCCGCCGACTCCATCCATGTCTGGAGAATTCACTATTAAAGACCAATCGTCCATGGAGGGTCCCGACGCTCTCGCATTGCCTCCTGCAGTTCTAACGCCCACAACCGTCCAAAACGAAAGTAGACGGCTCTCCAAACCTGATAATCCCCTCCATCGCCCCGCTTCTCCTACTTCCCCTGATCTCGTGCCTGTGGGACACAAACAAACGGCTCGTCAGACGGCTTCCGCTACTGCGCCTAAGCGCCGTCTGGATGATCTTGATCTCCCTCCGCCTCCAACTCGTACTAGGAAGATTATTCAGATGAAGCCTAAAACTCAAGCTCAGAATTCAAAGCCGGCAGGTGGTAAACAGGCGAAGGATAATGGAAAGGCACCGGCCAATGGGTCGCCGGCTAATTCAAAGAAGAAACAGCCTAGTGCGACTAGTGCGTCGGGTCGAAAGATGGCTAGAAAGACGGCACATAGTTTGATTGAACGGCGAAGGAGATCGAAGATGAATGAGGAATTTTCCACATTAAAGGATATGATTCCTGCTTGTCGAGGACAGGAAATGCATAAGCTTGCTATCTTACAGGTTCGTCACCTTACCCAGGCTACTCTACTATGCTGACCAATAAATCAGGCAAGCATCGACTACGTCAACTACCTTGAGCAGTGCATCCAAGATCTTAAAGTTCCTAGTGCAGCTAAAATGGGTCTCCCACCAGGTCCTCCGTCCCCTACATCTCCTGACACCTTGACAGGGATTTCAGGACCAGTGGATACATACTCGACGTCTGTATCTCCACAACTACTTCCGGAGGGTGACTCAAATGGTGCTACTACCTCGCCGTCATTCTCTCCTCGGAGCCAGGTGCCATCCAGCACAGTCGGATTTACTAGTGTTCTTCCAAGCCCCGTTCTCGGGCCCCAGGCCGATTCAAAACGACCCTCCGCGCAACAGTCCCTTGAGGCATTCGCACCAGCGACACGAAGCAACTCCCAATCTTATCGTGGAGATACGCGCATAGACCACGAAGCATCCGCTGCGTTACTTATGCTGAATCAAGATCGGAGAGGCACGGTGGATTCCATCAATGAGAGACTCTTATCCTCGAGTCTTGACTCGATGGGAGGAGGTCATTTTACCCAAGAGGCACAACGGAAAACAGGCATAAGTGTTAGGGACTTGTTGATTTCGTGATTTCTGAAAAAAGCTTCCATGAATGGGCGGCTGTCTTGCTTTCTTGTTGTATTGGTTTTGTCTGTCCTACGAATTAGAATATATAATATAATGAATGCCCATGTTTACTAAATGGTCTGCTACGCCCTTCTGTCGAAAGTGAGGCTCGGTTCCGACCGTTTCCTTAATTTGGTTTTCCTCTTCTGCATATATTTCGGTTGGCTCTCCGAATGCTTTAGGAGCTGTTCTGTAGACCTCAACCGGTACCTGCAGTTAAGTAGTGAAGTGAAATACATTCTATATACCGAACAATCCGATATATATGTTTTCTCCACTCCATGTTCCAAGGTACGTTATGCTCGAAGGATATGGAACCAACCACCTACATCATAGCCTTAAATTCTGTTAGATTACTCCCTGTCTACCCGGTCATAACGACTATTAACCTCGACTAAAATAAAAGAGTACTTCTATAGCAAAGCTAGTCTCATCTCCTTTTTTCTACAGGAACAATATTATTCCATAGTGGGACCTAGAGCGGATCTCTAAAGAGAGGGAGGAAAAAAGAAAAAGGAAAAGATTAAGTGACAAGGGTGGGATTCGAACCCACGCCCCTTGCGAGAGTCGAAATCATAGTTGTTCTATGATAAGAACCAAGTTCTTGAACCGACCGCCTTAGACCACTCGGCCACCTTGCCCTTGTTGTTGTATGGAGCTGCTTCCTTTTTTATTTATTTGATTTTGTACCCACTGTCGCCATCCACCTACTAATCGGCCCTACAAACTAATACCTGCAAACCAAGAATTTGAAACGTTCTTGGGGTGCCATCGCATTCAAGAACGCGGTCTCTCCCCTCTTAAACTCGATATAACTCTTTGTCATAGTCGACCCCAGCACCTCCTGCAGTTTCCTATCAGCCACCAGGCAATCCAAACTTGCGTTGATAGATTTGGGCAGCATCGTCGTAACTCCAACAGCTTTTCGCTCTTCTTCACACATTAACCCAGGTGGCCTTTTGCAATCCCAAGCTGTCAGTTCCGTCCGGCTTCTAATACCATCAATTCCTGCGGCAAGAATAGCAGCCAGAGCGATATATGGATTAGCGAGTCCATCCAGTAATTTGAACTCGAATCTGTTGCGCTCAACTCGGCGAAGGGGCGTCTCGCGATTCTGCCATCCCCAAGCTGCGTATTCGCCCCCGCTCCAGACTCCTGTCTGCACTCGCGCATAGCTAATATCCTGGGGTAAGGTAAAAGCTAGAACAGCGGGGAGGTGGGCTAATACTCCAGCGAGGAAGAAGTCGGATCTTTGATCGAGTTCGCCGTCTTGAAGTTGGTTGATGGGATTAACTGAAATATGAACATGCGAAGCAGTCCCCGCATACTGGTTTGATAATCGTGGATACAATGTTGCTCTCAGATTATGTCTTGCCGCTATAACCTCGATCATCTTCCGAGCTATAACGAGAGTATCCACAGCTGATACGGGGTTATTTGGTGGCAGCACAAACTCCCACTGACCAGGACCAGACTCAGCATGGAAGTGCTGGATTTCAATGTCCATTTGCAGCAACGTCCGAACTATCTCCTCCACCATTGGGAGAAACGTATAATCTTCCATCGTCATAGTGGACCAGGAGTGGTTCTTCCCAGCGGCATTGTAATCACCGTTGGGATCAATCTCCAAGAAAACAACTTCCACTTCGAACCCTACCAGCGGTCTCCAGCCCATCTGACCCAATTCTCCTCCCAAAGTATGCAATCTAGATCTCGGACACTCATCTCTCGGACTTCCATCCTCATCAAACCAAGAAGTCATCATAACCGCCTTTCTAGATCCTGCCGTAGTCTGACAGAAAATATTCCAAACATCCGGCTTGAGGTATATCACACCAGTCGGGTCAGCTCCACTAACAAGCGTGTCATTTAAAAGGAGATGCGTAATGCAAGATGGGATGGTAGGTCTGGTTTCCCACTCAAGCATTTCCGTGAATCGCGCAACCGGGAACATCCGTACAAGCGGAAGGCCGTGGTATGGTATGAAATATAGCCAGACAAATTCTATGTCTCTGTTTTTGGATAAGAAGTCGCGCCATTTTGGAAGGGGATTGCGTTCTGTCATTTTGATAGTTGGACTCGGAAATCGATGGATGATGATGGGAGGTGGGAGGGAACAGGTAGTGAGTAAGATGGAGCTGAGACTGAGTTGAGATTTATGTAACCTGCACACTGTCAGTGGTGATAATACCTTGCATGGTGGCGGTGTGAAATGTTATACCCCTGCAGTCTTCCCGCCAATAAAGGCTCTCCCACTTGATATACGAGGATTGTGATTCTGGAGAAGTTTGCTCTATGACTTTGCTGTCTTGATTAGATTTTGGAGAATTTAATCGAATATCATGCTGGTTTTTGAGTAACCCATCGCGAAGCATCAGGTTACCAATATATCTATTGACTCTACCGCATATAGGACGTTTGAACTTCCAATCCTTCTCCGCTCTCACTACTGGCTGGGTCTGTATGGAAAGCTTTACATGTCCACGACGTGATCGCCACTCCCTTAATATTAAAGACATATTTATATTGGACGCCACCAGGAGAGCCACGATCTGTATCTAAACGTTTAGATCCATTGGCGTAAATAGTATATTCTCCAGTGACTCTCTCCCCATTTTGAATTCTCGCCTGAGCGGGAGATAACTTCAGTCCGTGCGAGAATCGATTATCTGAATTCAGATCCTCGCAGGACCAAAGATGGATATGTATCCCATCTGTCCTCGGAAGTGGGTCTAGAAGGCTATAAATGCAGCGAGAAGGGTATGCAGGTTTTGGTGCTTGTTGGAAAGCCTCATATACAGTTTCTTCATAGAGATACTCCTTCTCATATTCCTTTATAGACGGGTATCGTGGGTGGAACCTTGCAGTGCCATGTATATTGCTCTCGGGTTGGGAGTTGGTTTTATCATAGTATGTTCGAGTAAATTTCCAGGTACCGTGTAAAGCTCTGAAAACAGCCATTGCGAGTCCTGGACTGGTTGCATTGTTTCTGTGGTTGACGGTAGTTTGTAGGGAGTTCAAGGTTGCTTCCACTTCTGTCTGCTTTGCTGTCCCATTGACGCTGCTAGCACTACCAGGTCCAGGTAGTGCTTTATGGAAAGTATACTTCGCAGGAATAACTATTCCAGGTCGATCGCTCGAGTTTGTCGGCTGAGCAGAAGTAATGCTTAACTTGCGTGCAAAACTCTCCATAAAACCCACATAATCTGCCATGGGAAGCTGCCCACGGTAATGTTCCTTATCCTTGTTTCGGAAGTTCCTAACAGCCTCCCTCTCCTCAGCTTCAAGAAACCAAGTCCCAGAGGCTCGTTCTGCATCTGCCCAGGCTTGTCCCAGGGACCTTGCCTGCATCTCCATAGCACCCCAATATGGCCCTTTGTAGAATCCAACAAACCCTAGGTCTGGGATATTTCCATTCGTAGTCCCTTTGCTGTTGAGGATAAGTGGAAGGAAGGAGTCATTTGGGTCATATTCTAGTTCAGAGAGGACTCCTGGGGGAAGAAATGAGAGAGAGGTATTTGGTTTATAGCCGGTGGCTAGGATTATTGCAGCGACGTCGTTTAAGGTAGTCGTTTTGTTGCCCGGAAGAGTTATATCGACGCTCGCTGAGCCGGATAAGGAAGTATTAATGCGGGTTACTCTCCCAATGATAGGTGCGATTTCCTTTGATCGGATAAATTCTGCGTAGTCGTTTCCGATGGCTAGGAAGGTTGGTTGGGGTTTATCGTCTATAGCTTTGTCGACGTGCGTGAAATTGGATTGGACATGCCCGCAGCTTTCATAGTCCTTTCCAAGTATCGACCGGAAGTTAGCGTTCATCTTGGAGATTAGCTCTGTCGAAAGAGGTCCGAATGAATATTCCACTGGTCCAGGTGGTCGACGGTTCAGGTTATAAAGCACAATGTCGAGAGGTAGAAAGGATAATCTGCTGTCCTCTGTAGGCTCATCCAGAGAAGCCTGGGGCAGATAGGTGGGGAGAGTCCAGAAGGGTTTCGTACAGACGTGGTGAACTTCGTACCCCTCTAAGCGTTTTGTTGATGATGAATCGGTGTGTTTCAAGGAGGACAGATGAAGAGCAAGGGCTGAAGCGGCTTCAGCTCCTGACATGCTTCCTCCGATGACAAGTAACTTCCCACTGGAGGTTTTGGACTCTGAGAGGATGCTGTTTATAGTCTCAGGTGTATCCAGAGCGGAAGTGTGTACTGTTCTCTCACTGAACGCAGAAAGACCAGGGATATCAGGGATATATGGAGTTGAGAAGAACCCCGATGCGATAACAAGGTAATCGAAATGTTCCGATTTTGTTTCTTGTCTGGTTCGTTCACTACCATCTCTATTAGTGTTTCCATTATTTAAGCAAACCTGGGAATACAAACGCTTCAACAGCCCAGAACACAGTCCATCCCCTTCCATCCTCTAACCGAATAGTCTCAACAACCTTACACCCCAACCGAATCACCCTAGGAGGAATATACCGCTCAGCATATTTCTCAAGATACATTCCCACCTGCCATGCTCGGGGGAACATAGGGACTTCCTCATAACGGCCATCGAAAACAGATTCCCATGACAAATCCGAAAAAGAAACGGTGTACCGGCTAAGATTTGTTCGCATCTGCGGGTTTACTAGCCCGGCCGAGCCACTCTCCCTGTTCGATGTTTTCTGGCCATTCGTACTAGCTGAGCGACTACTTGGCCAAAGGCCACCTATCTCATTTCGCTCCTCGAAGATAACCGGTGTAAATGTTCCAGGCGGGAAGTTTTGGAGCAGGGTTTTGGCTGTGACGAGCCCCGCGGGGCCAGCGCCTGTTGTTTGGTTAGTCTTGAATTGATAAAGGAGAAGGTCTGGTGTTTATGAGAGAATTCTAACCTATGATAGCTACTTTTTTGGGTTGGTACATCTTCCTGGTATGTTGTTAGTTTTCTTGCTCGATAAGAAATCGGAGATGCGTAGAATTAAAGCAATTACCCCTCCTTCAGATGAGAATCTAAACCACCATCTTAATCCTTTACTACTGCTTACTGATTCCGACCATTACATCCAGTATACGGTTTGAAATATGCTCCATTATTGAAGATGTTACATCGAAAACGACAGTCTGAAGGGATCTTTATCGAGCACCGTATATTTTATTAGCTATCAAAATGCCTGAAATTTCTATTTTAAGAGTTTGCTGCTTATCTCCCCTTTCTAATGCCTCGGATCGTCCCATGCAAAAACTTATCAGAGATCGGAAATACTCGAATACCGCAGGACAAATACTCTGACTCATGTATATTCACCACAACGCTCTCTGCGGGAATATAGGTCCACTCTCAGAGAGCCTAAGAACCACAAAGCTGCCCAATTTTATATACACTGGAAGGCGACGCTTCAATAAGAATCACAATATAGAAAACACCTTCTGTCTAGACAGACGCAATAACGTCCAAGAAATAACACCCCAAACTAAATAATGACAGCCATATCACCCCTCCACCTAAACCCTCCGAGAGACATAACAATCTGGCCAAACGGACTCCAGATATTCACGAAGCTCAACGAATACCTCAAACCATCTAGCAAAACGCCCGCATCCACAACGGCACAATCAATCAGCGATCTCACACCCTTGAAGCCCCCGACTAAAGACGACAAAGGAGAGCAGAACGAGTTGGACAATTTCTTGTATGCTTTCTGGGAGATGCTTATTGAAATCAGCAAGCAGATTCCGCACGACCATCCGTCGCAGGACAGATTGTTCTCCGTGGTGGAAGCTCTTAGTAAGATAAAGAAGATGGTTGTAGACAGTCAAGGTGTGGTAAGTCCACTAGTCTAGTACACTTGAGTACCTATGATTGACAAAGGAATACAGAACCAATCGCGATTCTGGCTGATTTGCCAAGTTTTAGTACGAGTATGCGTGTTTCTTGGGAGTGTGAGTTAACTAATTAAACCCCGGACGTCGTCGTAACCAAGCACAAGAAAACTAATATAGCTATAGCAACATTAGAGCGCAATCCGCCAACAACCTACGAAAACGCCCAAAAATGGATAAATATGAATGCCTTCGCTGCACGTCTCCTCAACATCCGCAGGGTCTCCTGGACCCGATTCGCGGTGTGGGCTATGCGTTCTGCATTAGAAGAGGAGTCGACGAGTCCACAACTAGACTGGGATATCGAAGCAGCGGTCGTCTGGCTTACTTATTGCGGCGATGTCTTGTTTAGCCAACTTATGCATCGGACTAAACTCCGGATTTCACCTGCGGGTCAGCATACCGGGTCCTTGTATGATGGTGAGCCGACGCTGGATTTGCAACGTTGGCGGTTTTGGAAGGGACGGTTTGCGGAGATTGGTGAGCGCGATGATGCGGAGGTTGGTACGATTGTTCGGGGAGCTAAGGGGCGGATGGAGGAGATTGAAGAGAGGTATCATCGCACTCTAGGTCCACGCTAGATGGTTGCTCTTCTAGTATTGTAGCTTCCCTTCATAGTTGGGAAAACCACAAGGTCAGATCATGCAGGTAACAAGCAATCCGCGATCAGGTTCATCTGACCGAAGCACTCCAGAGTCCTTGACGATAAGTTTATATCGATTACCAAGTCGTATTAATTATGAAGTAAAAAAAGACCAAAAACGACAAAAACCAACAAGAAATAGCAAGAGTGGGGTTCGATTCTCGCATTGACAGAGAACAAGGAATTACAACATAATATCTTGGATCTACCTTTGCATAATATGCAAAAGAATTGTCCAATACCCGTTGTCCGCATCGAGAGCACCGACGTGCCATTATGTACCGTGGGGGATTTCCCAGCACTACGAGGCCACGAATTCCTATTAGGCAAGATTTAATAGTTAACGATATGTGCCTTAGCGCCACCCTGCGTAGGATTTGAACAGGGTTCTGTGTGAAAGCAATCTAGGAAAAGCCCTAGTATAGAGTCTACATGACTTCTGGCTCAGGTACCTCGATATCACTAGCCTAACATCCCTCCTAATTTATCTTTCAACAAGACTACTCTGTCTGCTTTACAAATCATAATAATTCCTGGTTGTCATACCTTAATACGCTTCCTCTCTTTTCTCTTCCGATAATCAATTGTGCGACAACTAATACTGAATGATTAGAGGCGGGCAGGAAGGCTCTATCTTTTAGACTTATTTTAGGGTGAGCAATTTGATACAGTGGCAATTAATTAATAATTAGTTGTATTATTGGTGTTAGTGCTTTATTCACAGTAGAAGCATTGAACATCCTCGTGGTGTAGTATGTTAGATCTGCGCCCGGGAACATTCACTTTCAGGTATAATTTTCATAGCATCGTAACAAAACTTCTGCATGGTCTACTCGCTTTGAGTAATATTATTATAGTACTATCTTCGTCAAACGAAGGGTAACCAAGCAAGCCTAATAGACACGATCAAAATG
The DNA here is from genome assembly GCA_003589665.1 of Aspergillus sclerotialis. Lineage (NCBI taxonomy): Eukaryota > Fungi > Ascomycota > Eurotiomycetes > Eurotiales > Aspergillaceae > Aspergillus > Aspergillus sclerotialis. The sequence continues at coordinate 22,993 of MVGC01000100.1, forward strand.
GAGAGCTAGTTACAACTCGCCATCTCGTAAACAACCACGGTTCCTATTTACCATGAACCAGACAAGCTGTGAGGGATATACCATGGAGGTAGGTAACCCGAGGAACACGAGCAAGCACAGGCCTTGTAGGATGCGTGAATATACACAGTAGACGCTTGGCAACGGTATACCGTGCAATGACGTTATTGCCAAGAACTGATTTGCGTGATGTACAGGAAGCCATCCAAACACAGAATCCAAGATCTTTCTGGAATGTCGGGTTGCGGAATGATTATCCGAGACCGTCTGGAAGGTATGGAGGGTTCAGGAATCGGCGAAGCTAGCCTTTATGTGGCTATGCAGGTGGGCATCGAATTCGACAGGAGGAAATGAAGGTAGAGTTGGAAGGTTAAAAGAGCCTCAATCAGGAAACTTTGTCGAGCCAAGCAGATATTTGGATTTCCGTACTATGCTCGTTGGGATGGTAGACGTCTCTCAGCTGCTGCTCGCAGACGAAATTATCGACGTTTCTTTCCGTCAGAGGGATTTTGCAATGGCAGTCATTGTATTTCTTGAGCCATTCTTTTTCGGCCGATCCAGACGGTGCCAACTTGGCTAGAGTATTGCGGAGTCGTCGGATACGGCCACCGGGCGTGGATGAGAAGTGAGGGCTTTCGAATGGATCACCGTCTTTCGAGGGACTCATTTCGGAAGTAGAGGACCTCGAGTCTTTTTTTCGTATAGTACGGAGTTTCGACATGTTACGATTCGTAGCTGAGAGAGACGGCAAGTAGAAGTAGAAGGAGGAAAACATTTGGGCAAGACTAAGGGTTTATATCAATAGGAATATGCGGGGGGAGGGAAGGGAAATGTGGGTAGCTCCGCGGAATTACGCGATCGGGCGTTGAGCAAGTCTCGGCGATGAGAAAATAACTCTCGGCACAGGAAGGACGGGAAGGAATGAGAAAGGATTGCCAATAGGTGTCGAGTTCATTGTCTTGGGATGGAGGGCAAGGGCGAACGAGGACGAATGAAGGGAGCACCCATACGTCATGCTGATTGACAAACTCTTATGCACTGAATATATGCATAAGTCCTCGATTATGTAATTATACAGTTTAGGGCTACTGAGATTCGTATAGATTATCGCCCCCTTTTAAGAGAATACAAAAAAACTGGTATATTAGACTCGATCTAATAAGTAAACCGAAAGCTAGGATAATCATCCCCCAAGTTTTCCAACTCCTCTCGAGGCAACTGATACCTAAAATCTCTCTTCCCCTTATCCCGCAGCCTGTTCTCAAGGAACAGGTACGCAAAGAACAAAATACATGACACACCACAAATCCAAACCATTCCCAAACTAACACCAAACCCAGTGGGATAGGTAGCTGCTCCGAGTCAAAATAGATATTGCTAGCAACCAGTCCACCACAATTCCCAAACCCAATCTGCATCGCAGCTGAGATAGACTGCTTATAATGACCAGCCATATTGTTGCTAAGCCATCCCATCAAGATTGGTTGAGTCATGTAGCCACCACCAGTAATGGCGTAGAGAGCAAAATATCTGGCACCGGTGGGGACGGATTTCTGACAGAGTAGAAGTACGTAGCCGACTGTTGCGATCAGACAGCCGGCTATTGTGAAGGCGAATCGGTGGCGGAGTCGATCGCTTGCGAAGGCGGTTAAGAGGGAAATGACTGTTGCAACGATATAGATTGGGATACTCATTACCTGGGCTCGAACAGAAGTCCAACCAAGCTGTTTGAGGATCGTTGGGGTGAAGAATGAGGTTGCGTAGCCTGTGTTCACGATACCGAAGTACATGATTGGCCTATTAAATTAGCTTTTATCTCATTGAGCAACTGTGCTGGTACAAGGTGTGTTACCCGAGATATATCTTAATATCTGTAAATATCCTTATCGTTGATTTCCGGTCAAGGCGATCTAGTCGCGCTTCCCCCTGGTCAAGAGAGAGCCTTTGAAGTAAAAGTGATCGTTCCTCATCATTGAGGAATTTGGCCGTCTCAGGCCAGTCGACGATGATGAACTTTGAAATAATAGCGACGACGACAGTCGCAAGGCCTTCAATAATAAAGATCCAACGCCATCCGCTGTATCCGGATATCCCATCCATTTTTGCGATAGCATAGGCAAGTAACTGCAATCATGTCAAGGATGAACATTGCAAGACTCAATTACAAGTAACATACCCCGCTAAATGCGCCAGCTAGGATACTGGCGCTAAAGAAGAGGTTGAATCTCCATTGAAGCTCATAGCGTGGGTAGTACATGGATATCAAATATATGGCACCTGTAAAAGCCTCAGGAACTTATCAGGTAACAGACAAAAGATCGGTGTACTGACCAGGCATAAAACCGGCCTCAAATATCCCAAGCAGAAACCGACAGGCAACCAAACCGCCGAAGCTCTTAGTAACGCCTTGACATACAGTGATAATCCCTTGATTGTCAGTATACAGGACGACCGAAAGGGAAGGCTCTTACCCCATGCAAACATAATCCCACTAAGCCACCAGGAAGGTTTGACCTTTTTCAAAATCACATTGCTAGGAACCTCGAAGAGGATGTATGGAATAAAGAACACGAATAATGCAATATTGTACTGGTGGCCCGCCATGTTGAGGTCATCTTCTAGTCCCTGCAGTCGAGCATTGCCTATGTTGATTCGGTCTATGAACGCGAGGAGGAAGAGGACAAAGAGGATTGGAACGACGTGTACATCGCATTTCCATCGCAGCAGTCTTTCTTCGTGTTTAGTGCATACCGGCTCGTTTGTGGGTTTGGCATCTTCAATTTTCTCTTCGATATAATCGGCCTTTTCGACTTCCATTCTGAGTTTTCGTTAATCTGGAGTAATTTCAAGAGATGATATAACCTTCGAATAAATTGGAAGTGCGAATTATATCCATGTATGCATCAATGCAGTGTAACCGAACTCCAACCATCACCTACTCGCAACAAAAAATACAGAAAACAACCTCCCATAATAGCAGCCGAGGTTATATATGAGAAACTCCATGTTTGTCACTGCTGCCATCCTGTTCTTTCCCCCGCACCTACTAAAGTAACTTAATTCCGCATTTCGATTAGATCTACACTTATCCCGCATTTCCCCAAGTTGCCAAGTATGGGGAAGATTCTTGGAAGCTGATCCTAACCAATGACTATACAATATGCGGTTACCAGAGAGCCGGAAATAGCGTTCGCATATGGGAAAGGGTAACTCTTTCTTTAGACAAAGCAGGCTATATCAGAAGATACTTACCCGAGTTGTCCTGAGGGCGGACTTATTCCGATGTATACGCGTGGAATACTCCAACAGAATAGTGCAAGATTTATACGATTTGGAGGGGATGGTGTTTTTTAAAATCGTCGAATACGATCTATCGACTTTCCCCGACGCTGGGTTTAACCGATATAGTCTGGATTCTGCTAAAGTGGTGTTCTATCACCCATCACTTTTGCAGATGGAGGATCCCAGGAGATTAAAACAATTTTAGCCTTCATATACTCCAAATCACAAAGCCAGTTGAACGTCCAAGCTCCCTAATAATTCTACCTTTACTAGTAATTGCGCCACATTCCCCTGGATGTCTCCCCCTAACAGAATCATGTCAACAAGAAGCACATAAATCCGAAAGCACTTGTGATGACTCTTCATGCCTGATTTATGAAAAGTAGGAACCTCTCCCTAAAGGGAAGAATTCAGAAAGACCTATAGATGGTTTAGGAGAAAGCATATAAAATCCGAGGACCAATTACGCACATTGAGTGCGGTCTCCTTCAATCTTAGATGAATGCCCAGGCGCTTTTAAAGACCAATCCATAATGCCACACTTAGTTATTGCCTATTTTGTGCGTGGTAATGTATACACAGATCCCTTGATATCGTCCGCAAGAAAAGGAAGGGGATTCTGGCCATTACACCAATGTAGTTCTGCAAGGATAGTAGCGATTCGTTGGTCATCGACGAGCCGTCGAAAGGATGTCCACTTATTGCCTCTCCTCGATAACCGCAGAATGTAGATAGATAGGAACACGTCCTTGCTATGCGCCTAAACAAGATAATTTACACAACCTCCTCAGCACCTCCCCCATGCCGTACCCGCCACTTACGGCATCCCATCAGCTGTGTAGGCCCCAGTTGTATATCACATACTGATGGTCCCTATGGAGGATCCTTCGTGGTCTCAAGCTCCAGGGACTGGCGGTCAGCAGTAGCAATCGACTTCCTATCTCGCCACCATACAATACCAATCCAGAGAGCAAGAAGAATAGCAACCACGACCATCGCTATTGTGCCCTTGCGGAAACCCTTAAATATACTTAGCGCTGACAGCAGGTATGATTAATCTAGCAGAAGACAGAGGAACACTCACCGTGCTTGCATCAGTAGCAGGATAAAGAACCACACCCCAAAAGGCAAAAAGGACAGAAGAAGCTCCTAGGTATGTGATATTAATATTTGGAAGAATAAAAGATAGCAAGTAGATAACCACTTACCGTTCATCGAGTATAAAGTAATTGCCCGAGCAGCATCGTCACCATTTCTAGCCAGGATTTTGCTCGCCCAAGTAAAGCAGACAGGCTGAATAGCATAGGCGGTGCCAGCTATGTCTACTCATGTTATTAACGCTGCCACTGTAAAAAATGAGATGCATCTTACAATAAGCAGCCATCTTAGCAGCATCATCAATGTGACTCCAGCAGAGGAGAACAATGCATGCAACCAGCTGGACTGTGCAAGCGACCAATCCCCATGGGACATGAACCCCTGACGCGTCGATGGCCACGGAAGTAACTAAGGTAGCGACAATTCCAATAGCAGTAATTTCAAGAGGGTAGTTGTCATTCTGGACAACAGAATAATCACCGCTCGCCTGCATCCACAGAAGCATACAATTTTGAGTAGAGAAGGCTTCTAGGGCACCACCGATTACCCAAAACAAGGTGAAGATCCACCTGTGAAGGGTCAGTAATGTAGTATATAAGTGAATGAAGAGTTATACAAATTCATCGTAAGCAACACACGTCTAATAAGCGACAGTCCCACTTTGTGTCCTTCTGGGTTCTTAGGTGGAATTCTACTAATTGCAAGTTCCTTCTCTTCCTCACTAAAGTACCAAGACTTAGTATTTTCAGGAAGATCAGGGAACGCAATGAATCCAAATATGGCAATGGGAATTGTGATAATCCCATCAATTAGAAATACCCATCGCCATCCAGGGAGACCCGAGTAGCCGTTCATTGTCTTATATATGGCTGTCATCATAACTCCTGGTATACCCGTTAGTATTACCTGCTTCAGCAACTTGACGGTGCCTACCTGCAAACATAGTTCCTGCCATTCCACTAGCGGCGAAAAGACCAATTCGCTTTCCCAGCTCTTGAGATTTATACCAAGAGCCCATAACATACTGACTACCACTGTAAGTCGACGCTTCGGCAATTCCCTGGAAGAACCGAATTGCACACAACTGAGAGAAGTTATGAGTAGCCGCAGAGCACATCGTTAATCCGGCCCAAACCACGCTCATAAGCGGGAACCAGATCCTTGGTGGGACTTTCTGGATTACAAGCCCATGGGGGACTTGACCAATGATGTCTGCCAATATAATGAGCACGGCTATTAAGAAGAGATTCTGGAAAGTATACATCCAACTGTCAGGCATGTTTGTAGGACGTTGTAATTTGTTCCGGTAAGGTTGATGTCCTCTTTCATGCCAGAAACATAGGCGTATGATATTGCGGCGCGATCTTGTATAACAGCCGGTCAGTCCCATTTTTACCTCAAGATCTTCGGACCTGCATACCCAGGTAATTGAAGAAAAATGCCAAGCAGCTATAGGTCTTGTACTCTATAAGCGTTCCATGTTATGCTATAGGGGGTCAAGAACTTACTAAAATGAAAAAATCTATTTTCCTCACAAGCTAAAAACCCTCTTATTAGTGACATTGAGAGATTACAAGTATGTGACAGACTCACCCGACGCTCGAGAGCAGTAAGAGCAGGCTCGCCCCAGACAGCAACGCGAAGATTATAGATGAACCCCATTGTACGGCCTGTTGTCAATTCACAGCTACCTTGTGCAGGGGTGTTGAAAGGCCATGATAAGACAAATAAATCTTGCACTTGAGCTAAAGACAATTTAGAGAGGGGAAATACTACCCTGCATGCTAGTGACGAGTCTTTTCCGAAGTCATAATAACCCCAGACGGAGAAAGAATACTACTTTTGGCAAAACCCCAGACCGACGTCCGATGTAACCTGTTTGGTTTGGGCCTGGAGATCTCCCCTCAATTTGTCGTTCTTGTCAATTTAAATACCTTTGCGAGCTGTAATATTCATCTGTTAACCTTCTGGAATTGTCCATACCTATTTCTGTTAGCTATGGTGTGTTTAAATGTTCTCGGATTGAACTGCGGTACAAGTATTGATGGTAAGTCAGTGCCCTAGAAAAAAAGGTAGAATTATTTGGTAATACCATTCAACAGGCGTAGATATTGCCTTGTGCAAGGTTGAGTCATCTCACTCAAATGGAAATGTTGCCATCGAGCTCCTTTCCTACACTGAGGTTCCGATATTGCCAGATCTCCGAAGTCGCGTCTTAAACTTGACCCGGCCCGGTGCCCCAACCACGTTGCAAGACATTTGCGATCTCAATTTTGCACTTGGCGAAGATTTTACTCGGACTGTTCTCCAGTCTGGTGTTGACCTTTTGACTGTTGACATCATAGCAAGCCATGGCCAGACATTATGGCATACACCCAGTGGTCCGCGGAAGTCAACTCTGCAGATGGCAGAGTCTGCTGTGATATCTCATGCAACTAAAAAGTTCGTAACCACATTTTAATCAATTATGTAACTTATTCTGACCGTAGCAGAACAGTCGTGAGTGATTTCCGAGTCGCCGCAGTTGCTGCAGGGAGACAAGGAGCGCCGTTGTCCGGATTTCTCGAAGCTGGTCTACTATCACATCCATATCTGACTCGTTTGGTCCAAAATATTGGCGGAATCGGAAACGTAACTGTCATACGTGCGGAAGCCACTTGTGACACAGAGACACCCAGTTCAAACCACTTTGAATTCGACACAGGCCCAGGAAACGTCCTCATCGACGCCGCGGTACGGCATCTTTCCGGTGGCCAAAAGCACTATGACGAAGATGGTGAAGCAGGCACACGCGGTCTGGGATTCATCGATCACGGATTTGTTGAAAACTTCCTACAGTCTCCATATTTCAAACAACCACCGCCCAAAACAACAGGTCGAGAACTATTTTCCGAAGACCTGGCAAAAGACCTTGTCCATCAACTTAAGTCATCAGGACACTCAGACGATGCAGTCATTGCTACAATTACTCGAATAACAGCGGAGTCTATCGCCCGAGCGTATGAGCAATTCGTCATCCCTCAGACAGGTACCATTCATGAAATCTATCTCTGTGGTGGTGGTGCCTATAACCCCAACATTACCAAATATCTCGAGTTCCGATTTGACGGAGTAAAGGTGTGTAAACTGGATGAAGCAGATATGGGTATAAGTGCTGGCGCCAAAGAAGCTGTGCTGTTTGCATTGCTGGGCTTCCTTTCCGTATGTGGTCGCCATATCACTGTTCCGGAATATAGCGAGAGGAGAGACCCTGCGATATTAGGGAAAATTACTCCTGGTGAAAACTATCATGCTGTAATGCGGAAGGTGCTATCAGATCCATCTTTCGACGATGCGCGGTCTCTGGCAAGGATCAATATGAAAGGCAGAAGAGAATAGATATGACATTAATAACAATATGAAGTCAGCAATCCAAGTGCGTCATCAAAAGAAGTCGGCTTTAGGACATTTTGCTCCACTAACGACGTCGTCACACTGCATTACGTCTTGCAGTTCTGACAATTTTACATATATGCATAAGAAGCAAGTTGAATAATGAAAAGGTTGGATGCATTAAGCACAGACCTATTACCGCTTATTCAATCTCGGGTATAAAGAGGATAATCAATCGACGTGTTGAAGAGAAATGCATGAGACGTCGAGAATCGGGACTAGGTCACAATGCACTATACCCGTTTAGGAATTTCGTATACAGTTCCCAGGTACAAAGCCGTAGCCCTAGCCACTCTTCTCAGAAAATATTCAGTTAGTATTACCTTAGAAAATGAGAAGTCGATAAACTCTGAGTTAATCAATTAAGTCCATACAAGAAGAAAATAACAGCTAAAAGAAGTATAAACTCTGAATCTGCCCAACCAACTAGGGAGGCCACCAAAATATGAAACATCAAGCCACTCCTAATCACTCAATTCCCCAAATTTGCAGTTGCACCTCATCTGGTTTAATCTTCAGTAGAGAAAGTAGAACGCGCATAAGCTATAGCGGAAACAGTATTTGGGAAATGCCAGAAATGACACATTTATCATCCTTGAGGAAAGTAAGTTGTATTTGGCTGCAAAACAAGCATTTTTCACTGAATAAACTAATCTCAGCAATATCAAACACTAAAATCCAGTAAAGATATAATACCTATAGCATAAAATATTCAACGTTTGGACTCTACATCCTCAATCCTGACAGAATCCGCCTTTTCATCGCGAGCATCCAGTTGGTTCTCCTTATCATGAGCAACGAGTATTCCACCCTGAGTAACGTGGTTGCTACCACCAAATAGAGCATCAATCTCCTCCAAAGAAACCTTTTTAGTTTCAGGAATGAAGAAGAAAACGAAGGCAGCTAGGAGGAAATTGACGCCGGCGAACATATAGAATGCATAGAAGCCGCAGTTCTTTAGGAAGATGGGAAAGAATTGTTGGAAGATAGCGTTGGCGACATTCTGGGTTTGTGAGGCCATCCCCACGGCTTGAGCGCGGACGTTCATGGAGAATACTTCGGATGTCCAGATCCAGACTGTGGCGCCCCAGGATGGTTTGTCTGTTGGCTTGTTAGAAAATGGTGTTGACGAATGAAAAGAAGGGTGGACTTACAGAAGAATATAAAAAGGAACATGAGGAAGACAATTGCTATGCCGACTGCTTGCGTCTTTGCACCACCTGGTGAGGGAGTCTCTGTTTCAACGGCGGCAGCAATGATCATACAAACGCCCATTCCAATGCCACCGACTATTAAGAGAAACTTGCGTCCAAATCTGTCAATAATCCAAACAGCGTTGATAGTAAAGAGAATGCCGAAAGTAGCATTAAGTGCGTTGATGAGAGCAATTTGGCTGAAGCTGGAGAACACCTTCTGGTAAATCTTCGTAGAATACGTGTTTAGTGAGCCCTGTCCGGTTACCTGCTGACCGGCGTTCATGATCAAGGCTAGGACCATGCGCTTGCGAAGGGACCTATCCTTCCAAAGTGCAGAGTAGGTACTTGAGATAGCTTCCTTTTCGTACTCAATGGCTTCACGGATATGTAGCAATTCCTCTTCAACCTCAGCCTCTGATGAGCGAACTCTTTTAAGAGCATTGCGGGCCTTTTCAATATCCTTTCCCCGTTGGACGTACCTGAGGTATGTGAGTAATATTCTCTTTGTGTTTGGTTTTGTTGTGAAATATCTTACCAACGTGGCGAACCAGGAATCGTAGGGAGAAGGACGAGAATCAAGGTAGGGACAAGAAGCTGGAAGATAACAACCATCTTCCAATCCCATTCACCAAGATTATTCTTGTGCTCGGAACAGCCATAATTGACCCAGAAACAGATAAACGACCCCACGGAGTAAAACATTTGCCAAAACGTCATGATCTTGCCACGAATGTCCGCTGGTGCTAGTTCGCCAATATAAATCGGACCAGCGGCTAGAAAATACCAGGTTAGTCCATAGTCAGGAGACAGATATAGATAACTTACTTAGTGAAATACCCTGTCCAATACCAATTATACACCTTCCAGCAAGAAAGCATGCCATATTATGACGAGGGGAGAAGGTCTGCATAAACGTGGCAACAATCACCATTATACAACCGGTTGCCATTCCAATTTTGCGGCCAAGAAAGTCGGCTGTAGGTCCTCCTAAGAAGAAACCACCGAAGATAGCACCCACAGTGTAGGCCGTATTTACGGCACCGATCATGTTTGGGCCTGGGTCATTGAAATAAGCCACCCAGTTATCGGAGCCCTGAACGGAATTGTACACGGAAGCGTCGTAGCCATACAGAACCATACATGCTGCTGCAACGAGGGATATATACCTGGTCAATGTATTAGTTGATTGAAATATGTTTCGGTCAGGTAGTGAGTACCAATTGTAAACCCTCTTGGAGTGGATGAATCTGCTTATCATCTTGGCGATGATGGGTCAGCCAACTTGATGCCTTGTATGGCAACGACACTGTCAGCTGCAATCCCACGGACAGTTCAAGGCAAGCTCCAATGGCCTTAGTTTTATAATTTATGTGCCAAACAGAGACCGTGAGTGCGATGAGGGAGTATGGAGCTCAAGGTCGCTGGAGAACAAAGTATGGGAGGATCGACCACAGGAGATTAATCAAGAGCAAGAATGTTTCGAAGGGCGGGAGGAAGCTGTTATATCAAATGACAGGTCCATATTCGAGTTATTGGCTGCATTCCACAATGGAGAAGCAACATCAAAGCCTGCCTCCGATTCTAGTTTAGACATGGGTCTACCATCCCCGGAGTCGGTAAGCGACTACTTGAGGTGACGGGATCCTCTCTGAGTGGTGGGGTATCTGGGGAAAGCTAGAAGTTGGTAAATAGAATGACATGCTCACCAGATTATACACGGCAGGATAGCTGCAGTTGGAGGAAATCGTCGAAAATTGCCCAGGGATGGCTGAATCTTTCCGCGAATTAGGGCCGGGTAAATCTGGGGAGACGGGAAAAGGTGAATCCGCCAATCGACACTAAGCCATCAATCCCAGCAGGTCGGTTGGCTAAATAGAACGCAAAATTTCGGCATAATGGGGTACAGGAAAAAGAAAGAGTCCAAGGACCTGCAATGTCCTCTAACAGCTCCAAGCCCTAAGTTTAGACTTCAGCCCTGTGATGATCCTAAAGAGTTAGAGAAAGTCATAAGAAATAAAATGGCAGCCTCTTACTTAATAATTTTTTTTTTAATTAATATATTTGACACTTGGGTTGGTGAGAGGACAGATTGTCAACAGTTGGTTGAATTCTAGTCTGCAAATACACATTAACCTCATACACGATCTGCAAGGTCAACGCTCTCCTTTTGAATTTCCCGTAATACAACTTCTCGAAAGTATGCCATAGCGCAACACGCAACAGTATCATTCATTTTTCCGAGACATATCTGCTGTATACCTAGTGGTATTTAAAGGCCCATGTCCAAAATCTTGAGCGCTGATTTCATGACGCCCGTTTCCATTACCCCTCCTAATTCTATTAGAGAAGGACCTTCTGACGCTGGCATTCGGTGCTGGAGGAAGAACTGGAATTCTCTCAGGAAATATGCTCTCGTTGCGGTCCGGTCTTGGTTCAAGTGCCTCCAGATCAAAAACATCCTGAATTCGTTTTCGGGGCTCTTTCAATCCTGTGGCAACAGGATTCAATTTTTGAGGAAGCATGGAGAACATATCTGCCATTTTTCCAGCATTATCTCCATCTTCAGCATCAAATCCTGTGTTGAAGAAGTAGCCAGGAGGGAATGCCGGATTTGACTCCACGCTGAAAATGGAAGATAACCTATTTTTGGAAATCTGGCCAGTCCGAATTTTCCAATATAACTCCCACCTTTTTCTCAATGGCCTGCAGACTTCACAGAGCAAGTATAAAAATGCGGCGAATGCAGTGATAACCCCTAGTGCCACGCAGAGAATATGAAAGACTTGAATTTCCCTCCTGGTCTTCTCCTCGCAGTGGGCTTTGATAAGATCATCGTTCCTCGTTGGATAGCACATCTTGCAGACATCCTCAGTGTCCAGTTCAACGTTTGGCGTTTTGTGCTGACCACAAATGTTTTCCAAGCTATATCCCTTGCAAAAAGTATCTTCGCAATCAGACCGACGGCTGGGGGAGGGACCTTTGGGTGCAGTTTGCTTCCATCTCCTCGGTGAGATTATCGATACGCTTGGGAGTTTTGTTACCGACATGCGCTTGAATGTTGCTCGGAATTTCAGACTCCCTTCACTGATGACGTTAACAACATCTCGTATCGTTCGACGCTGGAAGAATGAAAAGAGATGGCTAAATATTCTCGAGTAATCTAGTGTCGAAGACTCCGAGATATATCTCTTCATGAGTATGTTCTGTTGAGTAGGAGCTTCTCTTTGATGTATAGGCCTCTGGCGCAGCTTTGGCTTCAGATGCGGGTGATCATTTTCTGTTTGAATAAATGGTGGTTGACGTCTTGGGAGGTCGCGACGCCGGTGCAGTCCATACTCTTGTTTGTTCAATAGGAGCTCCTCGAGCCTATCCTTGCACCCTTGCCCGTCATCTGTTTGGAAGGCTGTGCTTGTTAAGGTCAGATTAAGATTCAGTTCTGCTTCACATTCTGACTCCTTATGACCACTGAAAGCCTTCCAATCCACCTGTACAGAACTCGTTTCAGCATTGTTCCGTGAGATTTGGCAGCTCAGAGAGATGGTACACCCAGGTCCATCTAGATCTCGAACATTTGAGGCCGCGATGTTTTTCATCAAGTCCATAGTCTCTAACCCTGAGTCTGTTAACTTGTGCAGGTCGGAAATAGAGGTGTTCCGAATTCCATTGGTAATTGCACTCCATGTGGCATAAAAGTAACCGACAAGATACTGCTGGCAATGCATTGGAATTGAATGTACGATTTTTGATGCAGTGTTATCTAATAGAAGAAGTCAGATATCCCATATAGGTCTTGAATGTATCAAAGAAACATAGCCAGAGAGACCTCTCAAGGCCTCGACTCAACCACTCGGCTGCATATCCGCTGGAAAGTGCGATATTAGCACTCGACTCAAGCGCTTACCTTCCCTAAAAAGAGCTGTTGCTCCATGGAAGTTGCGATCTTGGCACTCTCCCTAGGAGCCTTGGGAAAATCCATTTGGCAATGGGAAAGGTAGCTAAGCATATTAAATACATTGCCCTAGGTCAATTTGAATGTAAATTTAGCAGCTGCACTATGAAGTGGCGCACTAACATAGTAAACGACGATTAGCAGTTACCTGCCTGTGTTGATTCGCTAGGATTTCGGATCTCCTTTTTCCAATCACCCATATAGTCTTCCTCATCTTTCCAGGATTTTTTCCCCTGCCCTTCTAAACATCCCAGGTTTCCACGGATCTATTAGTTATCGCATAATCACACGATCTTGCAGTAGCTCAAACGGACTGCAAGTAAATCCGAACCCGAGAACTAAGGCGGCATTTCATACGCAGCGCGTCTATCTATAAGCAACTTCCAGGCAGAAAGGAAGAATTAGGACGATGCGAGCGTTTAGGGACTTTTTGAAACTTGGACAGACACGCAAGAAATCGTTTACTCAGCTGCCTAGAAGAAAGCTGTCTATTAGTATTCAAGGTATCTTTCCGCGCAAATAGGGTTTGTGGACAGGGGCTAACTGAAGTATAGGGAATTTGGTCTCAAGGGAAGATCCTTTTAGATACACGAATGGGCGATTCCTTGCAGATGAGGACACCCAACTATCAAAACGCTATGTACGTTTTGACATTGATAAATTATGTGACGTGGTCACAGGCATCTCTGGGACTGGACGCAGCATGTTTCAAAAATAGAAAAAATGGAAGGCGGCTTTAGCAAAGCTCTCCTTATGACAACAGTGGACGGCTCAGAGTATATAGTCAAGATTCCATGCTCAAGTGCAGGAAGGCCCATGTACTGTACCGCGTCTGAAGTCGCCGTATTAAACTTTGGTGAGGTCGACTCATTGTCTTATGTTGATAGCACTTCTAACTACGATCATCGTTTTAGTACGGGCACATACCACAATGCCAGTACCCAAAGTTTTTGCTTGGAGTGCCGACTCCACCAATCCTGTGGGTGCAGAATACATTGTTATGGAGCGCATTCCTGGCATTCAGATCTTTAAGAAATGGGATGAGATGGGGGAGAGCAATCGCATATCCCTGATTAAACGCATCACGCAATGGGAACGTGAGCTTTCTGAAATCCAGTTTCCAGCCTCTGGAAGCCTCTATTACAAAAGCTCCCTCAAGGACGAGGAGAGAATACCGTTGGACCCGGTTGTAGATCCTGAAGGTGCGTTTTGTGCTGGTCCTTCCTGCGATCTTGCGTGGTCTGTGAAACGTGATCATCCCAGCATCTATTGTGGCCCTTGTAGGTATTATCCCCCCTAAAGGCTTCATAGGTACTAACTATTGCCATGTAGGGAAAACGATCAGTGAAATGGGAATTTCTCTTGTTGAGCGATCACTATCAAATTCCATGGATCATCCGAATCCGAAGCTACCGGCCTCTCTAAATGGCCCTGCAGAGGAACGTTCGGCGATCCTTAAAATGGCAAAAGAAACTATACCAGCTGTCGCGAACAACCCCAAACTCCTTGAACAGTCTCAACCTACATTATGGCATACTGATCTACACATGGGAAATATTTTCGTCGCAGAAGTTGACCCAGGGGAGGTAACAGGGTTCATCGACTGGCAGCATTGTTCGATCAGTCGTTTATTCCTACAGGCCAGATGGCCTGTCTTTGTGAGTCTGCCGGAAGATTACCAAAAGGGCCTAGTAATGCCTCAACTTCCTCCTGACTTTGAAGATATGGACGATGAAGAAAAAGAAATCGCTCTTTATAATAAGGCAAAGGCCACCTGGACAAAGGCCTATGAGGTTGCAACTTTCCTAAACAATAAAAAAGCCTGGAAAGCAATGCAGGTACCCTTGCTATTCAAGGACATATTTCGCCGCTGCGGTGAGACTTGGGATGAAGGCATACTTCCTCTCCGAGAGGTGTTGATTGAGCTGTTTCTCAGTCAAGCTGATCTGGGGTTCAGAGAAAGAGCCCTATCGCTTAACTTCACCGAGGAACAAATTGCACAATATGCAAAGGAGTTTGAGATTTATGAAGAATGGCATGGGTTACACAAATTTGTCAAAGAAATGCTTGACACCGATAATGATGGTTGGATTTCATCTAACCGTGATCTGAACGAGGTGAGGACCAGGAACAAAATGTTGTTTGATTACTACATTTCAAAGCCAGGTATAAGCAAAAGGTCTGATGAGATTCAACGTATGTGGCCATTCGCGCTAGATATATAAACTGGGATCATCCTACCTATTAAACCCTCTTTAGGTCATCACTAATCACGTGCCCACGTGGATCCTTGGCGCGAAATGATCGCGGTCTAATCTAAACTTCTGGCCCTCGCAAGTTGAAGATTTGCTTTGTCACTTTCGTCTTACCCTTTTATCACTTATCATACAATTATTATACACACTCATACCCTGATACCATTACTTTACCCATTATCAAAGGTAGCAAATTCTTAGATTTGCAATCTTCTCTACCATGCCCCGCGCACGAGGCAAAGCAAAACAGACGCGACTTACCTTCGCCCCAGTAAGCTCGACAGTGGACGAAGCTCCTTCAAATGATAAGTCTCCTCGACCAGCAAACATGCGATACAATCCTCCATCTGCGCCTTCAATCCGTCCTCGCCGGTCATCACACCAGGATGACATTTCGGGCTCCCCACATGCCAATAAATCGCCTAAGCGTGAGGAAGAACCATTGGCTATAAGTAGTCAGGATGAAGGTGAGTTTGTACCTTGAATGGATTGCTTGCGCGATACTAAAGTGAAAGTATCCTGACATTCGTGTACAGCAGATACAAAGCCGAAGAAGAAATCCCGAAAACGCAAATCCCCAAGCCCACTAGAAGACAAAGATAGCGAAAGCGATGCCGACGACATTATAACCAAACCCCGTCGGAAGCTGAGACAAGGAAAGGCACCAAAACCGACTATTGTCCTTTACGATGATTCAGACGAGGACGATGTGATCATTTCATCGCCTGCTAAGCGACGAAGGCGCAACAATGATGCCGAGACCCCTCAGACGCCCCGACAGGATATGGAGCAAGATGAGCTAGATATTCAGGAGGATTTAGCAGATCTTCAGGATTCAGGTATAGTTTGATCGCAAGCCATTTGTGGCTGTCGCATTGACTCTCTGCCAGTTGTGAAGGAATCGCGGACTCGCGGACGACCTATCGATTCAGCGCGAGCTAAGCGACAACAACATTTAGAGGCTTTACGTCGTCGTAGGGCTGGAGATAAGAAGGAGGACGTTGCGGAGTCCGAGTCGGAAGATGAAGAAGCCGGATCTGAAGATTCAGAATCTGACAACAATCCAACCGATAAACCTCTTCATACTGCTAGAATGCGAAACCAGGAGCTAGACAGCGACATCGAGTCAGCAGTCGCCAGCAACGAAGACCTAGATAAATCCGATGACGAATTCGTCCTCGCAGATGACGACGCGGAGCTAGGAGCACCAACAGGCACCGACGAAATCCCACTAGAATTTACCCGACACGCCTACAAGCAAACAAAAGAGTACTTCCAAGACGCAATTGAATGGATGGTTCATAACCAACTCAACCCAGCGTTCCCTCGTACAAGCGCCCGCTTCAATTTTGCATTTGCGAAGGTAGATGATGAAGTCCGTGGCCGCGCTGGTTCCCAACTGGTCTCTTCATCTTGGAATGTAGCTTTCCGAAGAGCTCTTATGGCTAGACCACATATCGAAGTCACTTATTTTCCGGCGATGGTGGAACATTCCTGTGACGCTTGCAATAGATCTAATCATCCTGCATCGTCTGATATGAAACTTTACGGGAAAGCATATTCACTCGAGACTCTGGAGCCATTAATCGACGAGGAAAGTGAAGGAGAGCAATCTGACTATGAAAGAGAACGAGATAGGGAAGGGAATATTCTTCCGGACGAGGGTACCCGGTTCTTACTTGGGAAGTATGTCACCTCTACTATCTGGGTCTTGTGTATCTCGAGTAACTAACCATTTAATCCAAAGACACTGCAAAGAAATGGCTACTATGGCCCACACCCTCATCCACTGGCGCTTCCACCTCAATGAATGGGTCGTGGATTACCTCGATCACAAGGGTATATTGAATGATGAAGATATCCTTGAACGCAGTCACTGGAGTCAGCGTCGGAAGACCAAATTCGCAAACGAGACGTTGGAGATGATGATTGAGACTGGCGAGATTCAGAAACTGTGGCGCGATTTTCATATTAATTTAAAGACCGTGCGGGAGACGACAGTATGTTTACCTTTCATATCTATTCCGGACTGAGAACTATATACTGATTGGTTTGCAGAGCCGAGGCTGAGGTTCTTTTTTACTTCCCATTTCTTCTTGTACAGCAAAGTTCTTGCGGAACTTGGATACGATGAATTAGCGGCTTTATTCACGACCTGATTTCCTCCATTTTATTGTATGGGGATTGCTATTATGGTCCGGGCATTTATTTCTGCATTTCTCATGATATGACATGATACCCATCTGCATTTGTGAATGACATTCTCCCTTACAGTCAGCCTAGGATCCAACATCATATTGCATATACAACAATCCAATCAGACTCAAAAATCATCCACATTCAATTCCATTTCCATTATCTAAACCATAACCCAACAAAAAGGAAAAAATAAAAATATAACACAAGATAAATATCCACAAAGGGTGGTTGTTATACAAATACACGAGCTGCCCGAGCCAGGATATGGAAAGGAGATTTGCGAGAGAACACGGCTGCGATGACCAAGTTCGTAATGTAAGGAATACCGACAGTGTCGCTTATTGATCCTCATCTATGCATAGATGTCTCGCCTGGTATGTATGCTATAGGTCGGATTGGCGATTACTGAGCGGGAGCGGTAATTTGGTCTCCTGCCTGGTTAGCCTGGGGCTGACTTTCGGCGCCGGGGGTGAGCATCTAAATATGATTGTTAGCATCGTTCGACAGAATTGCATTTTGAACACGAGATGAAAAGAAGAATTTTCATCCCAACTTCCCAAACCCCTATTAGGCAAGCAAAACCCGCTCCAGTAAGAAGCAGGCTATACGCAACCCTCCAATCCAAACAAAAAATAATTAAATGAAAAATCAACCAACCTCATTAGCCCCCTTAATCATGCCCTGCTCCCTCTCCAGCTGAATATACTGCTCCTCCTCAGCGTAGGCAAGCGCCCACGGGACACCAAGGAGGAAGGCACTAGTGCTAAGGATCCAGAGGGACCTTCCGCCGAACATAACGCTGGACTTTGTGAACGAGGCGAGGGTGGATACGGTGCTGGTGATTTGGCGGCGGGCGCCGGGGGGGATAACGTCTTTCAGGGCGGAGATACGCTCCATCAGGGTCTCGCTTTCGACATCGATGTCTGAGTCGTTGGAGATTTCGGACTCTAAGAGGGAAATGTTAGTTAGTTTGAAATGGGAGGATTGGTGATTGATTGGGTAGAATGGACGGATTGAGTGAATGCGTCGGCGAAGCGAAAGGTTGGATAGGATGGGTTTGCGCTGATGCTTTTTCCCGGGGGATTGTATAGTATGGGATTGGGATTGTCTGTATTCAGATTATGCTCTGAATGATAAAACTAACCAGTATCGGTATAATCCTCATCCTCATCATCGGTGGCCAAGAGGGTGTTATCCTTCGTGGTTGAAGGCTTCTCGTTGACGAAGTGCTCGTCCTCGACTTCTTGAAGCTTAACCATTGTGGCGGTATTAGGTAAATATAAACAGATGTGATTAAAAGTGAGTAGAGGTGGGTAGAAGTGGTTCGTTGTTGAAGATACGAAAAGAGAGAGAATGATGGAAGAATACTCGGACAAACTCGTTTCGCTCCAACTTTTTTTCCGAGGCGTCCGAGTTTTCCCAATTTGGTAACGAGTTGAGGGCCTGCTTCAACTAAAGGAAATGTGCTGTTTATAACAATGGTTTTTAGTATCTTGAGGATAATATGGAATATAAGTGAGGGGATTCTA
This sequence comes from Aspergillus sclerotialis, assembly GCA_003589665.1. Classification (NCBI taxonomy): domain Eukaryota; kingdom Fungi; phylum Ascomycota; class Eurotiomycetes; order Eurotiales; family Aspergillaceae; genus Aspergillus; species Aspergillus sclerotialis. The sequence continues at coordinate 41,951 of MVGC01000100.1, forward strand.
TTATTATACATCACAGGTGGTTATCTCCTAATTACAAGCAACCATTCATGCATCTGGTCTATATAGTACATACGGTCTAAAATGCTTCACGGTCACCTCGTCTATGCCGGAATACTGGAGATTACATCCTACCCAGCTTCCATCTTGCTATCCGGTCCTGGATCTCCTCCCACGGGAATGAGCGGAGTTTAAATCCTTCAAGTTCACCCTCCTGCAGCACAACAGTTGGCTTCCCAGTGCCTTGGCCTTCGTTATTAACTCCACCGAGCACGATTCGCGCGGTCTCCCGAAGGTCGGCGACAGTCAATCTATCAATTCTGTCGCACATCTCCTTGACACTGACTTTGCGACCGTGCACCTGCACCTGACGACCGAGGTCCTCCAGCTCTACCATTCGTGACTCAAGATTCATAAGCAGGGACGAGCGGAGCTGGTTCTTTGCGCGGTTCACTTCTTGGGGCTGTAAGGCTTGGTAGCCGCTGTCATATGTTAAAGCCTTCAATTCCCGACACATCACCTCCAGCATATCCGGAGTACGTGTCGGACTGCACGACGCAGAGATACCGAAAAGTCCGCTATCCGTATAGCTGTGGTTATATGCAATGCAGCTTTCAACCCATCCATGCTGGTTCAGCACATTGGTATACAGACGAGAGTACATCCCCTTGCCTGGGCCGCCAGCCGAGAACGATCCGCCACCTCCGAGGAGTGTCTGGAGTGTTGCGAGGGCGTAGATGCGCTCGTGGGTAATTGGGAAGGCTTCGAACCCAATATGGATATGACTCAATCGAGGCAGCATCGGGTTCGCAGGGGGAGGAATCGGAGGAAGGGACATGAATCCACCGGTGTAGTGGGCGGGCCGTCTAAGGTCCAATGACGAAGGTTGTACCAAGGATGGGTCGAGAGGGCTAACAGATTGATGGTCCGAAGGTTTAGAGAGGTGTTTCAAGAACGGAAGTTTGGAAAGGATATTGGACTGGGATTTCGGAGATGTAGCGGGAGAAGTTGTAGTCGATGATGGGGTGAACTGAGGCACAGTCGGAACCTGGCCTTCTTCGACAGCTGACTGTGAGTCTGACAGGGTGGTATCAACTCCGGATCCCGATAAAACAGGGCCCTTTGTCATTGTGCTCGCTTTCATATCCCCGAAATACTGTTCGGTGAGTTTGACGGCCTCGTTGTGCGGCACTCCGGCAAATGCAACGACCACTCGATCTGGGTTGAAGAACACCTGTCGATACCTCTCCACAACGTCCTTATTAATTTCACCCAGTCTCTCCCGTGGACAAAGCAGTGGGTTTCCTAGAGTATTATCCTTGTAGGCCGCCATGTGCACTAACTCGGGCAAAATGAGCTCCGGCTTAGCCCAGATCTCAGTAATTTCATACTCGGCTGTAGCTAGTTGTTGAAGCACTTCTTCGTCCGTAATAAGAGGATCCCGAATCGTCTCTGCCAGCAGACCGAGGGTCGACGGCACAGCGGAGTTGAAACTAGCCGACTGGTACATCAGCGACTCACGGGAAGAAGCACACTGTATATTTCCACCCAGATTCTCAAGAGTCTCAAGCATTTCATCGCTTGATCTTGATTTTGTGGACTTGAATGCCATTCGATCCATTATATGGCTGACACCTCGCAGACTTTCATCTTCGTAACGGGATCCGGCATCGATGTAAACCCCAACGCCAGCAAAAGGGCCGGGCAAGGATTCTGTAGCGACGCGGACTCCATTTGGGAGGGTCGTGATCTGATCTAGTTCGGCTGGGTCCTGTTAATTCAACACAGGTGGTCAGTTAGAGATCGACCGACAGTAGCAGCGGCGACGTTTTTACCTTGGTGATGTTGCCGTTGACACTAGCAAAGTTCCTAGACAAGCTGCGAGGAGCGCGAACAAGGGGCTTTGCGGAGTCAACCGCTCGCAACAATGAGCGCCGCATTTTCCAGAATTCCTCGAGGATGAAATAAAATCAGGCCTAATGGGTCGTGCCTGTCGTGAGGGAACCTGGAAACTTCAGAACGGCAAAGAGCGGAAATCTTTGTCCGACTGCTTACTAAGCATGTTTGGGTATGTTTGTCCCTACCTAGGTACATCTGTGACTTCCTTACATCTAGGATCACTTATGATTCTAGGAATCGCTGGATTTCAGATGAAAAACCACATGCTAACAGTTGCAGCCTTTATTCCCAGTTATTTACAGCTCTCTTATTATCCTACAGGATTTCGTTCTAAATAATAACCTCAATAGCTTAACAACATTTCCAGTATGTTCAGGTCATCGACTCATTTCGAAAACACATGCCTGTACGAAATAAGCATTCCTATAGTGAGTTTCTAGCGTCTCGCGAGCATAAACCCTACCCCAAACGAAGCTTAAGAATACAAGGGAAAAAGTCTCGATCACAGCAAATAAAGAGCGGCAGCAAATGCTGCACTACCAAGCATAGCCTCTGTAGCAAGCGGCATAGCTCCGTTTGAAGTTGGAGTCGGAGTCGAAGTCTGCGAGCCTGAGCCCGAGCCCGTACCAGAGCTAATCCCAGATTGCGTAGTACTTGTGGAGGTAACCTCGCCCGCTGAGGTAGTCGTGGGAGTAGACTCAGCTTTGCTCGCTGCCGATGAGACCTGGGCTGAATAGTCGCTGGCCGTAAAGCGGACCTTTACGACACAAGAGTCGTGTACCGTAGACCAGTTAGTCTCGCCCTCCTTTGTCGTGGGCGTAGCGTATACTTTCGCTGTGTTGGTGAGTGCTTCTTTATAAGCTCTCATGTCGTAGACACAGCAGTACGCGCCTTCTTCGTCGATGACCATGTTGCCAGAGCAACATCTAGTCTGCTTGAAGGTGTTTGGGAGCCAGCCCGCTGGGCAGCTGGTTTCCGCGGCGTTTGCAGCGACAGAGAGGATTGTCGCCAAGAATAGGGTTTTGAGGAATTTCATATTGGGAGGTACTTTGGGAATTGGTGATATTGAAAGAAGATGATCAATGTGGAGATGTTAGAGCGCGAAAGACTGCATTCAGCCCTTAATGGGACGGCGCGAAATAAATACATTATGCCTTATTAGGGCCAAGTCTTTATGTCTTAGCCAAGACACAACCGTCAAGTCCTTAGCTTCATTAGCACTGAACTTAGCGTTCCATCGTGCCTATTAGTCTACCATAGAAGCGATTCGGGCTTCCATTGCATTGATAGCCAAAAGATAAGTCTACAACATGGCAGTTGGCGGCCGGTGCTCGTAAGGCTGGCCAAATGGTAGATACATATTGGCATTTGGCTAACAATTTCATAAAGATTTACGATTTCTGAATGCTCATTTACTGCTAAGCCAAGTCCACTGGCCGTGACTTTCTCATACACCGAGTCTTATCACTTTGATACTACTGTACGTACACTATTAATGTTAAATCACTCACTTTTTGGAGTATACAGGCTCTTACTCTTGACTTTCATTGTCCTATCAGCCATATAGTGTATCTAGATAAGGGGCAGTGGACGTAGTCTGACCCATAATATATTTCATTAGCGGGATAGAACAAATCTCAGGAAGTACGATGCGCTGAACAGATATAGTATCCCCACTTTCGCATTAACATAACCGTCATCAAGAACGTAATCTAATAAATAAATCAGGGATGCTTTTCAGCCCATTTCCGATACCAATCCAAACACGAAGCATTCGCGACACTCGCTCCAATCTTAATATTCAACCCACACAAAATCTGTTTAACTGAATTCTCAACCTTCTTGCCGTTAGAGGTAACCGGGATTTCCGGACAAGCGTCAATGATGCCCGGGACATGGCGCGGACTAAGTTCCTTGCGGATCGCAGCCTGAATCCTCGCCACCAGGTCCTGCGATATAGCAGGGACATCGTCTCCCTGCGAAGCAAGTTTCACGAATAAGACAACAGTTTCATCCAATTCGCCTTCCCGTCTGCGGCCGACACAGAGCGAGTCTTCTATTTCGGGGAAATGCTTAAGTAGGACGTTGTAGATCTCCGAGCTTCCGAATCTCACGCCGCCGGGTTTCAATACGCCGTCGCTTCGTCCTAGCATGAAGACTCCGCCAGTTTTGGGGTTCAGGCGTACAAAGTCTCCATGGTGCCAGACTGATGGACCGAACACGTCGAAGTAGCTCTTTCGGTATTTCTCTGCGCCTGCAGGCCCAGGAGGCCAGAACATGACTGGCTGGGCTGTGAAGGGTTGAGTACAGACGAGGTCGCCTGCTTCGCCAGTGGCGCTGATGTCGTTGCCTGCGTAATCAAACACGGACACGGCCATTCCGAGAGAGCGGCACTGGATTTCACCTTTGTACACTGGCAAAATGGGGCAGCCTGAGCAGAACAGTGACACTATGTCCGTGCCTCCAGTGATAGAACCGAGCATGATGTCTGGGTGGATAGATGAATAGACATACTCGAATGTTGATGGAGCTAGCGGTGACCCAGTACTGAAGATGGCCTCAGAGTTTGGAAAGTGACGGGCCGGTTGTGGTGTTTTCTCGGATTCAATGACGCCTGTTCCAGGACAGAGAGGTATTTCGCAGATGTTCCGAAGTGAGTGATTTGCAATTCATCAATAAGACGTGGCATAGCCATCTCTCCTTTACCTCCTTCGGGGTCCATAGGTCGGAAGGGCGAACCATCATAGAGAACGATAGTTGCACCGCTGGCCAAACCAGAGACAAGCCAGTGCCACATCATCCAGGTTACAGTAGTGAAGTAGAACAAACGATCTCCAGGGCGAATATCACAGTGAAGAGTGTGCTCCTTTTTGTGTTGAAGCAAGGTTCCCAAAGAACCATGCACAATGGGCTTCGGAGCTCCAGTAGTGCCAGAAGAATATAAGATATAAACGGGGTGGTCTGCATCAAGACTTGCAAACTCAAGTGGTGCTGAAGGATCCTGAGCTGTAGACAAGAAAGTCTCGTACATGCAAACTGTTCCCTTCTGTGGCTTCACCTCATCGAGATTGAACTCAACAGACTTGATAGCAGGAAAAATAACCAACTGCTCTAAAAGAGGCAGTTCAGGCACTATTTGGCTTATCTTAGCATAGGCCTCGTGTACCTTCCCATTATACAGAGACGCATTATCAGCAAACAGAATTTTAGGTTCAATCTGCTTCAGACGTTCCAAGACAGCATGAACACCAGTATCGGGAGACACAGCAGTCCAGAACGCACCGATGGATGTCGCTGCAAGCATAGCAACCACCGTGTTAGCATGATTGCCCAAGAAACCCGCAATGCGATCTCCAGATTGCACGCCTGCGCTCTTCATGGCATTGGTGCATTGACGAACGCGTTCTCGGAGCTCCTTCCACGAGACAAACTCCCGGTCAGCTTCAGTAGCACCAATTATTGCTATAGAATCTTCATCCGGCGCATTTGCCGGATAAAGAAGGTTCTCAGCAAAGTTCAACTTGCTTCCCTCGAAAAAGCGTGGACGAGGGAAGAGGGGCTTGCCCGATTCCAGGACCTGATATTTATTGTTAAACGCAACTATTTCAATACATTTTCAATTACCTACTCGGTCGTATGGTTTATGAGCTTTGACGGAAGTATAATGCCAGATCTCCTCCCAGAATTTAGATGTTTCGGTTACACTCCATTTCCATAAATCGTTATAATTGTCAAAAGAAAGGCCATACTTTTGACTTATCTTCGTCATAAAATCATATATCTGCGTTGACTGGGGAGATAATGGACGCCATAGTTCTTTTGCGCCCATTGATTCATCGTGCTGGCCAGTTTCATTGATGAGAGGCATATTGAATGAAGTGTGTTCCCTGGGTCAGTCGAGACGGAAAATGAAGGGGAAGATACAATTCACACCGAGACGCTTCTCTAGTTTTCGCCTCACAGAAGAAAAATGTCGAAACTTCCAGTCTTGAGAGGAAGGGAGTGAATATAAAAAGGGTGTCTAGAACAATTAATCCCCAACAATGGGAACAATCGACACTAAGTGGCGGAAAAGGTCGGGTTCCAGGCGGGTATGAAAAATATTCCCGCGCCAGTGGGATCCGCCGAATGGATGCTGGAGTCGAGTCTGTCAAGTTTATTTATTCTCTTCAATCAAAGCCATTCATCTGGAAACTTGGAAAAGTACATGAGATAAGTATCTAGGTACTAAGAACAGTACAGTACAATGAATGAATAGAGCCAGCCGTTTTATGCGAACACGCAGAAACCCCTTTTATGCATGCATAATAATGCCAAACATCATTCAACTATAAGCATAACTACAGACAAAAATATATGAATTATCTAGGAATAAACAAGGTAACAGATTTACAGATGATATAAATATTATATAAAGACACTGATTAATTTGGTTTCCTTGTTTAAAATCAAGCAATCAATCCCCTTTTGTGTTTGTTACCAGGGGGTTGCATTACCGGGTATTACCAGCCCTCAACATAAAATTTCCCTGTTGCAGTTTGTAATTATCCCTACTGTGACCATACCATACCATGTATAAACTAATGCAGTCTTTTTCATTTTCTTTCTTTTCTGCCTACTTTCAATCTTCAATTCAACTCTCGACTTCTTCTCTTCTCTTCCCCCCAATTTTCATTCAACTGGCTCAGTCAACTCTGTTATTTATCGAGTCAACTCGATTCAATCAATACCACTATCGGGCCCTGGTCTATCCGATGTGAAGATCCAGCCATTGTTGATTTTTTAAGGACATACACTGGTTCGGATTACTCGGAGTCTGGTCCATCGGTGGTACGTTCTTGCAACCCGATAGCTGGAAGAGGCTTCCTTCTCTCTTCCTCCATCTACTGTCAACCAACTTCCTCTTGACTGATGGCTCAAATTTCTAGTTATCATTGATCAATAACTTCCGAAATCTCTGCGACCACTCGATCTCCGTCGATTTGTGTCGCCAGTTAGTTAAAGTTTGGGTGTGACAGAACTGAAACGTCGGACAGGCAAGGAAATCTTCGCCTCGTTCCTGCCTCCATCGTGAGGTGCGCATATACTGCACCCGGGCGTCCTCTGCACCTTACCGTTATTTCTTGGTTATTTCCTGCGATGCCTCGTCGACCCTCGAATTCTCCTTCCGTTAACGACTCCGCCATCCCACCATCCTCTTCTTCCACCAAGCCCTCCACCAAGTCCAACCGTCTGAGCCAACTTTTCTCGTCCTCTCCCAAGTCCAAGGCCGAATCTCAGACTGCGCAGACTTCCCTTCAGAACGCCAGTGCGGGCTACTATCCTAATAACACCGCTCCTCCGATAAGTTCGGCTTCACTGTCCCTACCGACCATTTCGCTCTCTACTGCCACGGCGGATAACCCAAACATGGATGAACCTCCAACTACGCTCTTTCAACCTCCTTCGCCGGAGGAGGCCCGCCGTCTGGCAAAGCAACATGCTCAATTCGGTCCTTTAGGCCACCATAGTCACCGCTATTCCAGCAGACACCCTGGTGGTGTCTTCCCGGAGCCGGTGATGGATGAACCCCCCTATTATTACCTTCTCACAACTTACATTAGTTACCTAATTCTAATTGCATTTGGGCATGTCCGTGACTTTTTTGGGAAGCGATTCCGCGAAGAGAACTACCGACATCTGAAACCTCGAAATGGATATGGTGCATTGAACAGCGACTTTGATAATTTTTACGTGCGACGTCTGAAATTGCGTATTAATGACTGCTTCGAACGCCCTGTTACCGGAGTTCCAGGTAGATACATCACCCTGATCGATCGGGCTACCAACGACCACAACAAACACTTCTATTTCACCGGCACCACAACTGACACCCTGAACCTGAGTTCCTACAACTATCTTGGATTTGCTCAGTCTGAAGGTCCGTGCGCCGATCTTGCCGAGGAGTCAATAAGGAAGTACGGCGTCAGTACGCCTAGTACCCGTGCAGAGTCTGGCACACACGACATTCACCAGGAGGTCGAAGATCTCGTTGCCAGGTTTGTCGGAAAGGAATCGTCGATGGTTTTCTCAATGGGCTTCGGCACAAATGCGAACATATTCCCAGCATTGGTTTCAAAAGGCTGCTTGATCATCTCGGACGAATTGAACCACGCCTCGATCCGCTTCGGCGCTCGTCTGTCAGGGGCATCTATTGGTATGTTCAAACACAATGATATGAGGGACTTGGAGAACAAGCTGCGGGATGCAATCACTCAAGGCCAGCCACGCACCCATCGGCCTTGGAAGAAGATCCTGGTCGTGGTCGAGGGTCTTTACTCCATGGAAGGTTCAATGTGCAATCTTCCCGGTCTCGTCACATTGAAGCGACGCTACAAATTCCACCTCTTCGTTGATGAGGCACACTCTATTGGGGCCATCGGTCCTAGGGGACGAGGTGTATGCGACTATTTCAGCATTGACACCAGCGAGGTGGACATTCTAATGGGCACCCTTACCAAATCATTTGGAGCAAACGGTGGATATATTGCCGCTGACAAACCGATTATCGACAAGCTCCGCGCCACTAACTCCGGCGTCATTTACGGAGAATCGCCGGCCCCAGCCGTCTTGATACAAATTTCCTCCGCTCTCCGTATCATCAACGGTGAAATCATGCCTGGCCAGGGTGAAGAGCGGTTACAGCGTCTGGCCTTCAATTCGCGATATCTCCGTCTCGGATTGAAGCGTCTTGGCTTTATAGTGTATGGTCACGACGATTCGCCAATTATACCTATTCTGCTCTTCAACCCCGCCAAGATGCCTGCCTTCTCCCACGAAATGCTCCGACGAAAAATCTCCGTTGTCGTCGTCGGCTATCCTGCCACTCCACTGGTCTCCTCTCGAGCCCGTTTCTGTGTTTCGGCCGCTCATACAAAAGAAGACCTCGACCGTATTTTGACAGCGTGCGATGAAATTGGCAACGTCCTCCAGCTCAAGTTCTCCACCGGAATTGCAGGCGGCGCATTTCCCGAGAACGAGGAAGTCACTCCTCCCCCAGAGATGGAAAAGGAATGGCGCCGCAAACGCGCCCCACGGATAATCCCTCCTCGATGGAGAATCGAGGATGTCATCAGACGGGGTGTTCAAGATGTCAAAGCTCCGCTTTACTAGTGTGAACCTTGTCCCTATCATCTGGCTGTTATGTTGGGTCATGTTCATTGGAATCTTGGGTGTTATGATAGGAGTTGGTCCAGTCAATCAGTTCAACACACTCGGTCGGGTGCTGCTCATGCCGTATGATGGTTTTGGTTGGTTGCTTGTCAACCTGTACAGACCAATGTCTCTTCTCTTGCTTCTTGACTAGCCTTTGCTGTCTTATCATCAGGTCTTGCTTTGCTCTTCATACAGTGCATAAGCGGGCAAATGATTGATTACCTCCTTCCGATCAGAAAACAAACCTATTAATTCATGATCAATGTACGAATATTCTACCTCTTTTCTTCCTTCTCTTCTCGTCTGTCCTCAGACTAAGACGGTTGCTTGGAAACAAGCAATCAACGGATTTGCTGGCTCATCTCTTGCTCCACATGCTGCTTTCTTTTATTTCTCTGCCTCCTCCTTCCCCATCCTCCGCAGCACAACACAACGCTCAGTCCCTAGCAACAGCCGGGAGAATGACCAACACTAATATATCCACTGCCAATTACCACGGTGGAACTGACTAGTGAATCGACCAGTCGGACAAGTTGTTTCGTGCCGACTGGACAGAATGGTCTTTCTGGGATGACGGAATACAAAACAAGGCAGGAGACGGAAAACACATGGGAGGGAGATAGATGGAGCAGCTTGACGGACGGATGAGCGAGCTTGTTGTATGTACCTACTTACCTAGCTACTAGCTACTATATGTTATTTATAATTAGATTTCTTCCCAGTCCTGTGTTTTGGACATGCTAAGGTCTACTTATGAAGCCCATGCTTGTTTACTACTTGAGCCTCTATGTAGGTAGATTTACCATTGTAACCCCACTACCATAGCGTACAAGGGGAACGGACAGATATATATGAAGTTAAACCTTTAAAGCGTTGAATCTGCCTTAAGAGACCTGTGTGTGCGTCCGAGCTTGACGTAATTTGTGCATGTAGGGAGGGGGGAGGGCGGCTTGGCCGGTTGACCCGGTTGACCAGTCCTGTTGATATCCAGAAGTGGAAAGTTCTGGTGGTAGGAGAAAATGAAGTCCGTATAGGGAGATATATATATATAATTATAGTGCAGACACTTCCATAAATCTTAACCAACCTAAATGGAAAATACCAGGCAAAGTGTAAAACACATGAGTCAAATAAAACGAAATGCGTATGCTGTATGCAACCAGTAAACCCCGATATCCAAGATCAGTCTGGACGGATCGATGAATGCTATCTCTCATCTATAGTAAGAATGGATATATAGTATACCCCAAGGAAGACCCTAGCCCAACGCCGATAATCCAAAAGCCTAGAACCAAAACAACGCTTGATGAGGGAACGGGACTCTAAAGAGATAACCTCAAAATGAAAGACAGGGTAAAAAGAGAACCGAAACGCAAGGGGACTCATTTCTTCGTAATTCATAGCCGCCTTCGCTTGGTGTAGGAATAAAAAGGGTCGAGTCTAGTCCAACTTCTATTATAGGGTAAAAACCAAGGTAGCTAAAGAGTACCATATCTATTCCTCTCATCATCAAGAAGCGCCCTCCCCTCGGTATGAGCTGTTGTCGAAGCACGTCTATCAGGCGAAACAGAAGGAATCCAACCCTTCATCCAACCACGAACGCGAGTCCACCGACTACGGTGCGTGACGGGATCATTCACCCTAACCACTGCTTCACCATCCTTGGACCCATACATCAGGAACTGAACACCCATGTACCCGTCCAGTCCCAGAACGCCGGCGGCTCCAAGAAAAAAAGGGATGGCGCGGCCAACCCATTCTATACGGTTGTTTCCGTGGGAGTCTGCCCAGCCGCCGCCTCCATATGGAGGGAAGTCATACCAGGCGTTTGGGTTTGTCAATAGCGAAGTGGAGTAAAAGAGGTTGCCGCAAAAGGCGGCTGTGAAGAGCAACGGGGAGAGGCCGGAGGTGCTCTTTCTTCGGTAGTTTTTGAATAGTTGCGGTGGGCGGGAGCCGAGATAGAGAATTGTGGACATCCAGGAGAATATCCGGCCGACTATTTCAGCTGTTGAGTCTGGGTCCTGCGGGGTGGGCGGTATGGTGGGTGGTTTTGTGGCGGATGCGTTTGCAAGAACGGCACAGAGCATAGAGGTTAGAAGGACTGTTCGTGTCGCGGCTGGGATATTAGGTACGCTTCCCCTTGCTGTGGTCGATCGACGTGGAGGGGAGTATTTCTCCGCTGCATAAGATGGCGATTTCCCCAGTAACGAATGTGGGTAGACACCTTGGCCTATTTTCATATCCATAGGCTCAGTCGTCCGTATAATTCCAGGACGAGTCGCATTGGCGACACATTCGTTTTCAAACAATGACACCCCATCTATGGCACCTCCAGATCCTCCATCATGGCCGGATGGACTCAGGACATCGTACCCATCCTTCCGGGCTTTCAAGTGTGTATACCAAAAGAACTGGAATACAAGCGTAACATCGACAAACACATAGTATGCCGCAATGACCACTTGCCATCCGGCCTGACGGGTAAGTACAGCTCCCACGAGATTGGAGCTGTCACCCAGGCACCAGATCACGAGGAAGAAGATGGACAATCCGCTAGTAGATTGGAGCTGGTAGTTCTTGTATATCTGAGGTAGCTGCGCAAATAGCCACGATATAATACTTAGTGTTCCAAGGAAGAACGAAATGAAAGCGAGCGGTGTCGGGAGGCATAAGGATAGATAGGATGACACAGAGGTCAAGAAAGGCGATGTCGGTTCGCAATGCTGTGGGAGAGAAACTGAAGATATATGTTTCAATAATGGTGGAGGCATTATTCTACCTGGATGTCAGTCTGACTGACAGGATAGATCAGTCTGTCGATGTCTGTCTATGGTGGCAGTGGCCAGGGAAGCGACAGATGGAACGAAACAAGGTAAGATAAGATAAAAGATAAACAGTTTATATAAGAGCGGAGAGGGCAGCCATCTACTTCCAAGACACAACGAAGGAACCAGGAAAAGAGAGACTCAAGAACCCATCTCACAAAGACGCAACAAGAGGTAAAGAAGGAGAATAAGAAGAAGTAAGGAAAGACACAGAGGGAGACACAGCTGAGTCGCGCAGAGTCACGAGTGCGGAAGCATGATTGGTTTATCTTGGCCTTTGATTGGCTGGCGGGGCTTATCTGTGATCGCCCCACCTGATCTGCATTAGTCATGATCCCCAATTTTATCCCAAAATAGATGCAATGCATTCGATTTATGCAAGGGCTTCCTTGCCTACTATAACACTATCTCTCTGACGTATAAGATCCGATGATATCACAGTCAAATAAGCACTCCCTAAACACCATTCAACTGCCCAACAAGCCCAAAACAAAACCTAAACCCATCTCCCTATCTACCCCACACTACAGTCATCCCCACACTACCAAGACCCACCACTCGAACTATCACTTCTCCTTCCGGAACGACTTCTAGATCTATGATGATGATGATGATGATGTCGTCCATGATGATGGCCATGTCCATGATGGTGGTGATGATGGTGATGACGCCCCCCGTCAATAACATCATCCTTCCTCTCATGCACCTTATCCCCAATATAATTTCCCAGCAACGCACCACCTACAGCACCCAGGAGTCCATGATCCTGCTTATGCCCGAGATAGTACCCCGTTGCGCCGCCGATTAACGTACCTCCGAGGCCGCGCTCTGTCTCATCTGTTTTTGTGGGCTCTCCTTCCCCTTCTACCTGGGGTGGAATTGGGCTGGGGGAACGGGAGTAGTGACACTCTGGTTCGGGGTTGGGCTGGGCGCTGAGGCTGTATTGTTAGTTTGTGGAAGTAGGGAGTGATAGATGGGAGGCTCACTAGTAACTCATATTTTCTCCACCCTTGTTGGCATGGTTAGGGTCAAGATGGCCAACTGTGCCAGGCTGGTAGGTTCCAGTCGGTTCACTCGCATTCCCACCAAACCGCTCCGGCGCATTAATCTGAGGCATTTGCGGGCTATACTGGGTATTATAGGCATACTCCTGCGGGGCCTGGCCATAAGGTTGCTGCTGGTATTGGTACGGAAGGTTCTGATACTGGCCTTCTTGAGGATAGTATCCACCGTCACCTGGAGCAGCAGGTGGGTAGGAAGGGTATTGGCTGTAGGGATCTGACATTTTGCTAATGGAGATGTTGAACGTGGAAATTTAGAATGAGATGTTGAGGGGCTGGATTTATATTAGGTCTAATGCTGGTTGGGATAACATGACTACTAAGCTTACAGGTGACCTTCCCGCGCGACACCCTCCATGTCACAACCTTATTAAGATATCTTCACTTTGCATCCAGGAAATAGACGAAAACTAGTTTATCGAGACTAGTATTGTTCATATGTAGATCAGACAGGTAACCTGAAAAGTATAGTACTTTGGGGTATTGAAGTAAAACAAAACAAACCAAAATAGCCGAGCCATATGGATCGAGGCATGCATGTGTTTCAATCCAGCTTCGGGCTGCGTCAAAAGACTTATACATATCGAAGTCGTACCCTTCCAAGAACAAAATAAAGTCGAAAGAAGTGAACGATGGGTTCATAAGAAACAGTCCAACAGTGTGTCATGCGTCCAGCACATTGTGGGCTTCAGGAAATCATAATCATCTACTGGCAACCAGCACCCAAAGCTTGAATATTCAGATCTAAGGCCATAGGGATATTCCTTAGCCAAGAAAACTGACTCTTTCACTTGGAAGCGTATTTCTGGGCCCTCCGCCCTAGCCAATCAACTAGCATATCATCAAGAGTCTTGGTCATTTCTTTCAATCTCCTGCTTTCTTCCTTGAAAAGACTGCCAGTTATCGGGTGGTCAGGCCCGGCGGGTGGGACATTGGACTTGTCATGAACAATAACAAACAAATCATGAATGTCATTATGTTCATCCAAGTACGATCTTAAGCTGGCATCACTCCAAGTGAGCGCCTCAGAGCCCGAATCAAAAGATTCCGCCCTCGTTCCAGTAGCCTCAGGCTCACCTGTGTCGGCTCCTGGCGACCGCGGCGGTGATATTGGAGAAACCGTGCGATCTCTTGGTGATGAAGTGTCCTGCATCAACCCCGGAGCATCAGATGAAGCCTCTTCCAAGGGTGACACATTGGTTGGCGATTCGTTGGTTTGGCCTGGTAATCGGTGACGAGCCCTGGTTGGAACCTTTCTGGTGGAGCCAATGCCGAGTTGTCTGGTCGATCGTATGAATCTTGCCAGTGCTCTTGTTTGGCCTCGTTAGTCGATGCGTCGGTCGCAGATGTCACAGGAGCTTGTGAGGACAGGTCTCTTGAAGGACTGGAAGGAATAGTAGGGGACGACAAGGTTTCCCGAGCATCAGGGCCAGTGAAACCGGCTTCTTGGGATGTCACGCGTCGTAGAGACTGACTGGCCTGTTTGGCCATTGAAGCACTTTCGCTATACTGCCCGGAGTCTGCTGTTCCAGACTCCCACTCTTTTGTGGGCGACATTACACCTGGAGGTTGTTTCTGCAGCTTGCTGGTTTGCCTCACCGGCTGCGTACCCAAAGCCTTTTGCTGTTCTGGAGACAAAGACTCCATCGATGCCTTTGGTGATGATCGAGAGGACTCTCCAGAGTACTTTTCTGATGCCTCGCCATCATCGCTAGTAGCTTTAGACTTTTTGTCCTTCTTCTTAAAGAATCCGCCGAACATGCCCTTCTTTTCTTTTCGCTTCTTGTCATCTTTGCCCTTGTCGGCAGCGAGTTCCTTATCGATTGTTTCAAGGCTAACGCGGGGCTTTGGTTCGAGATATCGTCAGCATCCACTCTAGAAAATTGTTTGGCAAGATTCCTACCTCTTTGGCTTCAGCCGAGCCACCTTCATCACGAAGAAGATTAGGCGTCAGAGATATCTTCTTGGTCTCGACGCTGTCATCCTTGAAGAAAGAATCCGTATTTCGCACAGTACCATTTCTCGATCTGCTAACATTTTCTGTTCGCGCAAAGTTAGTTGAATATCTTCTGCTCCTCGACGTGAGTGTGCTTACCCTCTTGTTCAACATCCTCGCTGGATCGGCCCTTCTCTGGACTTGCACTATCAGGTTCTGGGCCTTGTGGTTGCCCACTCTCTGGCTCCTCAGCTTCCTTCTCGCGCTGGGATTTCGTCCTCAGAGGCTCGACAACAATATCCTCGTGTTGGTCATCCTGCTCATCCTCTTCATCCTCTCCTCGGGACGACTCCTCATCATGATCAAAGAAGTCACCCTCTTCCATCTCATCCCCGGTATTGTACTCAACTTCAGATGCCTCGATATACGTCGGGGCGCTGAATGAAACGCTCTTAGCATTTCTCCGGCGCATTGCTTTCTTGAGCGGATTCTTTGATTTTTCCGAATTATCCCCAAGCATCGTAGCGGACAACTGCGCGTATTAGATACTGTCTGACAATAAACAATGGTACGTACATCAACGTTCCGGTGTTTGTTTAATCTGGCCAACCTCTCGGTAGGGGTTTCAATATGCTCGGCGGGAAGATAACCTGTATTGTTAAATAGGCTCATGTGTAGGACCACGACCACATACCAATGCTTCCGTCCTTCACGATCCGCACAAGCCACCAGTAGCTGTTGCTGTCGTCAAGGAGGACCATCGTATCTCCCTTTGCCGCATTTGCCTGACCCTCGACGGTAGCAACGAAATTGTGAAGCGCATAGACAAACTCAAAATCGATATCCTCTGCACATCATCAGCCATATTGCAAGGCGCAAAGGTTCAATTAACCATTGACTACGCACCATCATCAATTGACGGGGAACTCGAAATCTTATCCATCAGATCATCGTCGAGAAGGTCGTCAACATCCTCATCCGCGAGATCGCCGTCCTCGGAGCCATTCTGGTGCTCATGGCTCCCATCGCCATTCATTCCCGCATGCTCCTCGTAAATATCCATGCCATGGTGATAGCGACCATCTCCATCATCCGTACCCGGGCCCTGCATTATCTCTGATTTCAGGTCCTGATCCGCGTGGCGTATCGATTGTTCCTGGTGAGGCGCAATGCCCTCCGACGGAGAGTAGGCACGGGGTGTATGGTCTTTGGCGGACGGCGCGTTTTGGTCTTGAAGGTCAAGGGTATCTGTGATGGGTTAGCATCCCCGGTTCCCAAGGTACGAATTCTTACGTACCAGCTCGAACAATTCGGGGTCTTGTCATGTTGATCAATCGGACAGGGGAACCAGACTAAAACGAACAAAGAACGACACAAAGCAGTCGGAATGTCACCGCAAGATGCAGAGGATAGATAAGTTATTGAAATGCAACCAAACTGTGCTCTAGCCCAATGTAAAGGAATATAAGGAGTGTGCTTTTAAAGACGCAATGGGTGGTTGAACGAAGGGAAAAGTAGAGGGGCTTGAGGCCAGGTAAGGACAAAGACCAGCCCACAGGCGAAAGGACTACTTCCAGAGCGACATAAAGATAGGAAAAGGGAAAAAAGAAAAAGAATTGAAGAATTGAAAGGGGATGAAATCTGGGGAAGGACAAGAAGAGGCACAATACAATAACACCGTTCACATCGAATTCACAAATCAATTCCAAAAGGAGAGACCCCGTGACTTCTGTGACAAGCGCCAAGCGCGCGGCTAAACAGCCCTAAACCACGTTAAGCCTTATTAAGATCTTCCCCGCTCTAATTGGCTGATGATAAGAACCGGTGGGCCCGTGATTGGTCATTTTAATCAGTAATGGCTTGTTCCGTTATCGCCCGAGAGCCCAAGCTCCCTCCAACTTCCTCCGAAACTGACGTCTTTCTCCTCTTTTTTTCCCTTTTCTCTTTCTCCTTTCCTTTTCCAGTGTCCCATTTCTCTTAGCATCCTCTTTCTATCTGTTATACGCTGACTTTCTTCGTTTCTAATAATTGCAACTATACTACCATCTCATTATAGTTTGTCTCGGCATTCATTCATCTGCATCTGTCAAGAGGGTCAGGAATCACTTGGGCAGATAAGCAGAAGATCTTTATGAGTGCCTGACTCCTGTCATTTGATTTGAATTCGTCCTCGAGCTCTCAGCGAGGCTCATGGCTCAGACTGAGAGAAATGTGTGGCAAGGCTTGAAGATCGAGACTTCATTTCAATTTTCTGATAGACCTGAGTGGCGTTGTGAGGAAGATGGAGGCAGAGGAGCGGCAGATCATGGTGATGGGATCGAGGGCGACCGTACCAAAGACTCTTACGATGTTGACGCCCACTGGCACGGTACTGATGAAGACAGCAGTGTAATCAAAGATCTACATTCAGCAACCCCTCCCATCTCTGTCCCCCGCCATGATGAACCCTCCGCCCCCGAAGAAGGCGCCTTTCCTCATAAGCCAGAAGATGTCCAAGCTTCCCCACTCGACGATTTTGCGCATCACCGCCGTCGTTCCATCAGTTTCAACCCAAAGGTTACTCTCGACTCTGGGACTCACCGTGCACTGGAGGAACCTTTGGCGAAGGACCCAAAGACTCGACTCCCTTATAGAAGCCGACCACGCAACTCGGGCCTGAGAAATGCACTGTCTCAAGATGATGAAGAGATCGATCCCAAGCAGTATTCGGAATTCAGCCCGAGGGAAACCCAGAACCAGCGTTCTTTCCCAATGGGGAACTCTCGTAGGGGCTCTAAGAGTAGCCCTGATGAAATGTCTGGGGGTTCCGAGTTTGACAGACCCACGTCTTTGACATCGCTTTCGACTGCTTCTCCCGTCGTCGAAGAATTACGAACTCCTCCAGAGAACAACAAAGATGCGCTGCTATCGCCTATGTGTTTTTCGTCCCCTGTGCAACAGTTCCCTTCGTTTGATGATCGCAGTTCTTGGGGGGCTCCAGCTCCATTTGGTACCAAATCACGCAGTCAGGCAAGCAGCCTTCGGAACTCAGCGCGCCCAAGCTCCCGTCGGTCGACCAACTCCAGCGGCAAGTCTCCGGCAAGTATGTTCCTCTCCATGTGGAGTGGCGGCAAAGAGGAACCCGCCCCGAAACCTGATGATGAAGGACAGATGGTTGGCACCGAGTACGTCCTTGGGAAACAGATCGGCTTTGGTGGATTCAGTACGGTGAAGGAAGCCTTCAAGGTTGAAGAGAGTGGCGAGACGAGGGGGCTGGCTGTCAAGATCGTTAAGAAACACGTTTCGGGGAAAAGCGAGAAGGAGAATGACGAGGTTCAGGCGGAATTCGACCACGAGGTTCGCGTTTGGCGGTACCTCAACCATCCTAATATCCTAACACTGGACGCTGTCTACGAGACAGACTATGCGACATTCTGTTTCACCAAATTTGCCATTGGTGGTACACTTTTTGATCTTGTTCGCCAAAATCGTCGTGGTATTGATTTGGGTCTGGCAAAGAAATATACGTTCCAATTGGCTTGTGCCCTGCGGTATCTACACGAGGATGCTCGTGTCGTACATCGTGATATTAAACTGGAGAATTGTCTTTTAGATCCCGTGGAACTGCCAGACGGCACACACGGATCAAACCTGTTACTTTGTGACTTCGGAATGGCAGAGTGGATGAGCTCTGAGAATGGGGAGGATTCACCCGACCCGTACGACGATGCTGCAGACCGTCCCCCGCCCAAGAACATTGGACCTGCAGGCTCGAGTACCAGCGTAGCGGGAAGCTTAGAGTATGCTTCCCCGGAGTTGCTTCATTCTTCTAGCGGCGTTATCAGTCCTTCCGTCGACATCTGGGCATTCGGTGTAATTGTTTTTTCCGTCGTCGTCGGCTCACGACCATTCCAAGATCCATTTACGCCTCGGATCCAGGCGAATATCATGAGCGGGAAATGGAACCAGGGCCTAGTACTTGATGGTGCGAACGACAACCAGTCTCGTCAGGATCGCGAGGATGCCCTGGAGTTAATAAAGGGCTGTCTCGATATGGACACTGATAGACGGTGGACTATCCATGAGGTCCTATCATCGAATTGGTTCCAAGGTTTCAACGAATGCCCTCAGGGGACAGCTGGTGAAACACCTTGGAAACTATGACCTTCTCAACCGAACACTACCGGCAAACCCTCCTAGACCTTCCTTTTATACATCTGCATACACTGGAATATGGAAGAGAAGGAAACATGATGACTTAAGATAATTATGATGATCGACCGGCGCGCTTCTTATGACTTATCGACCAGCGCTGGTGTTTGGGATTGTTGATTGATCATCCATTCTATCTATGATACCCTCTTTATTTGATTTGTCTTCATTTACGACTTTGGTTTTCGTTCCGGCTTATTGATTTGTACATGCAAAAACTATATTTTTCGCAATGGTCAGCAAGGCGTTGGTGCTTTTCTCTTACAGCGTTGTTTTTAGCGAAAACCCTGTACATATATATATCTCGCTCTGTTTTCAGCCTTTGCTTCGCTACTCCGGTTCCTGGGTTACGATTCACTCTCTTCTTTTTGGCGGCAGTTTCCTGATTCATTTCACTGGCTTGCTTCACTGTCCTGGCTATTTATAACTATCTGATGAATGGCTGGTGGGCGGTGTTAAAAACGGAGTTCTTTTCATGCTTAGACTGATTAATGAATAGGTGGTGGATTTGCGGCTACTTATGGTTAATGTATTTGTTTCTATCTACTTTGAATTAGTACGATGATTTTGATGGTTGTTCGTGTGTAGTCTGTAGGATATATTTGTCTTCGTAACTAGTGTTGTACTATCAGGCCTTATGCTGGTAGAGATAAGTTGTTAGCTATCCTCATCAACTCGATTTGTTTACTGTTGTTTAAGATTCCAGATTTATTTAGCGATGGAAAGATATACATCCAAGTTGAGTCTTCGAAGGTATTGATTGATCTGAGTGGTTGCCAAACCAACCCAGCACATTTTTCCAAGAGAGTAAACATAAGATAAATATAATATAGGCAATATATAATACCTAATAAACCCATAAATCTAACAAACACAAACAAACGAAATATATCCATAGTATATTACACAGTACAATCCATGCCTTCTCCAACCCTCTA
>MVGC01000101.1:0-60966 GCA_003589665.1 Aspergillus sclerotialis
GGTGGTGGCAGCGGTGGAGGAAGTGGTGGCAGTGGCGGTGGTAGCGGTGGTAGCGGTGGTGGGATGTAGTCTTAGGGTTAAAGCCATCTGTGGAATGGGAATCGGAGAGCGACCTGGGTTTTGGATACAAATTGTTTTCATTTTCGCCTGGGCAATGATTATGTTGCTTTCTTACCTTCGGTCGTTAGTATTAGGAAGTTGAGAGTGTTGCTTTTGGGCTTGTTCTTTGATTGTATAGCTTGCTCTGTCTATCTCCTTCGGTAGTTCTACAGCGTTTAGTGCATAGGTAGAGCATGGTAGGAAGAGCGCATTTGATGTATTTATATCACTCAATCCTTGTAGTTGTAGTACTTGGGAGTTGTGCTCTGTCTTTTAGTCACTTGATGGTCACCATCGACTTGGTCATAAATCCAAACAGGACATCTCTTTGCTTTGATGTTGCCAATGGAATAGAATAAAAGGGGCCCGAAAAACCAAATTCAACTTATTCCAATCCAGAAAAAGAATCCAGAAGAAAATCTCAATCAATGGCCTCAGAAAGGTAACAGAAAAGATCTAATCCAACTGCTTAACCCCAAGGCATAAAGCTATCAACCAACGCAATCAATTCCATCACTCAACCAATTCTCAAGATAAGCCCAACTTCGATCTGCAGCAAGTCAGTAACCAGTCCAATAAACAAACGGGACAGGACAGGACATACTACACTCAAACTGGGTTCCTATAGCACATTTTATTCGAGCCGCAATATGGGTACGGATTGGAGCAGCAACCGAAAGAGCAGCACCAATTTTCAGGCAAGCAGCAGAGATCGTTATTAGCTATAGAAAACCGTGTAGTTAGCGAGGGCTTCTATATATATATGTATATGTAGAAATCATATTACGAACTGCAGTAGCCAAATTCATGAGGGCAATGGGAAGAAGCGATCCCGCGTGCAGCGAGATCAGCCTCAGCGACAAGGGAGCGCTTAACGATGGGCTCGACACCACCGGTTTCCGGAGGGTTCTCGAGGTAGATCCCTTCTCTGGCGAGGGCCAGGGTCGTGAGGGTGAAAAGAATGGTGGAGATAGCGAACTTCATGTTGGAACGATGAAATGAATTAACTGATTGACTGATTTGAAGGAACTGAATTGAAAAAGCCTACGCAAGCAAGTAGATAGAATGACAATTGAAGGAATAAACTAGCACCGGGTGGTAGATCTCAACCATTATATGCTTTCAGGATCGCCTGGGATCCTCGAAAATCCTTTGACAGACCGTTGAGTATGTAAACCCTTTGACTTCGAAATAGTAACACGACATGATGTGTGGTGCCTCTGAGACGAACGACGGTTGAAGTCATTGTTTGATATCTCGAGAGTCCTCCAAATTGGCCCGGATCTCGACCTCAATAGGCGCCACCCGCCAGAGTCACAATAAGGGCTCGCGGATAAATGACACGGATGCAAGAGATTTACCCCTTAAAAATCGACGCATTTGTCCATCATCTATAAAAAAGTCGCCTATCGGTGAACACTGTGTTGCATTCCAAAGGGTTTTATATTTGCGCCTCGTGTCTAAAGCCATATACGGCTACAGGAGATTCCACGCCACAACCTTATACAAGCCAACTAAGCCCAGGACTTAGTGTAATTCCAGATGGTGATCTCCGGTCACTTAGCGAATGAAGACAGTCAGGATGTAGCGGCCCTCTCTCATAGTTCATATTTCCAAACACCAGATAGTCCGCATTCAGACAGAGGCGTTTTGGAAAAGTGACAGGAACAAGTAGTCATCCTCCCGAAGACCGTCTAGTATTTCTCTTAAATTGTGCAGGGATACATTGGCCTACGGCAGTGAGAATGTTAGTCATTATCGATCCGGTGTTATTGAAACAGTATTCCCCGGACAGTAAGCTTTTTGCTCTGACACTCAAGGCAGTAATTCAGGCCATTTATCATTTTAATGCAATAGCGAGAGTTCTGCGGAAAGATATATGTACATGTACAAACCAGTATAGACGAGAAGGTAGAATGTAGACACGGCTATGACCAGAAATAGCAATGCAATGGCAAATCCAGAAAGCCAGCTAGTTCAGGCAAGAACCCTGACGGTTGGTAATATCCAATCGGATGAATCGCTAAAGTGACTTTCAGTGCTCTATGTTAAACGTGACCTAAGCAAAAGACGAAACAAGCTCCATACGCTGACAAGGAAAGAGGCTGTACGTGATTGGATTAAATTATAATCGAACCTTGACATCCACGCAGGGCAAGGTCCATTCTCGCCGTCCAAGAAGGTTTCTAAGCCATTCGAGTCCAATTCCGGTCCATTCTTCTTGCTTCGATTCTCCTGCGCCAGTGAAGGTCCCGTTAGAGGCAAGGCGGCGCTGGGCTTCTTCTACTACTGCCCCTGCCAATGTCTTTGTTGTCGCATTGACAGTCTCGAGAACGTAGCCAGCTAGACCCTCATTGTGGCCGGTAATGTGGTGCGGTACGACTGACGAGGTTGTTTGAACAGTCTCGGAGGTAACAGACGAGGTGAAGGGAGGTGAAAACCAGTCCCCACGGAGATCAAAAAAGCAGCGATCTGACCAATGACACGAGGAGATGAACAGGATCAGAAGTAAAGCTGAGCAATATATACACGGCCGATGAAGGATGTAGGTGAGAGTAACGAAAGAGATAATAAAAAGCGGGGAGGCGTTGGCGGGAATAAAGAGGAGAGGTAACCAGCTATAAATTCAAGTATAAGTGACTCGATCAAAACGAGAGGGATTCGTAGAAGCGCCCTTACCTTCTCAAACAGAACATAATGGTATCTGGGTAGATTAGGGTGAAGTGCTTCGATTCGATAATATAGAGAAACAACAAAATCAGTTGCAGAAGGAATATGGAAATGCCAATATAATTTCCACGAAACTAAAGGCCTTACATCTGGCGAGTACAGGGCAAAGGAGGTAATTAAAGGAAGATGGATATTAGAACAAACCTCACTCTTTCCTTGAATATCAATCAATGATTGCATTCGTTCATTAACGGAACAATATATTCTCCGCTCCGTGATTAGTCACCCTCCCAGCCACATCAACAACATCAGCCACACTTACTTGTTTTGACCTCGCTTCTTTTCCAACTTCTCTTCCTCTTCTTCTCCCTCTCTCTCTCTCCTCTCTCTCCCTCTTCTAACCTTGTACCTTTTGTTTTTCATTTCCATATCCTCTTGGTTTATTTTGTTCTTTCTTTCTTACTCTTTTTGATTGACTGTTTGTTTGGGCCATTTTCTTCTTGCTTCTCGAAAGAGCTTGCAAAAGATACAAGAGCTTGGGGTTGTGATTGGAGGTTGCTCTTCAATCGGGCGCGTGGCAGAAATGTCTACTCCCAACGATCTCCAAGCTCTGCTGGCAAGCATTAGACCACGCCCGTCTCCGTCTAATGTGCCTCCTCAAGATGCCCATACTTCGCAGGACAATTCGCACCATCAGCCACGTCAGACTCAGCCGTACGGTGATGGCCAAGCCTTGCCTCATCCTCAACTGCAACAACATGGCTACCGTCAACCTTCGGTTTCATCGACTATTCATAGTCCTTCGCCAGCCAATACTCCCCCTCACCACGGCTCTGATGTGCTGAGTCCAAATATCCCAACTCCACGCGGCGACATTCATTCCCACCAACCGCAACACAATCCTGGTCGCGCAGCAGATCTTCTTAATCTGCTTAAAATCAACCAAGGCCCTCTCACTTCTAACGACCAACTGCCATTTGAGAGCGTCAAGCCCCCTCAGATCCAGGAATCGGGAGCCGACAAACCTCCGAGGACACACGCCAGGAATATCTCCGCGTCGGATTTGGTTTCCTCTCTTTTCGGAGGGCAGGAGCATACCCCTGCGGCAGCTGTGCCTTCGGGTTCGCAGCCTGGATATCTTGAATCAAGCCGTACACCGCAGATCGCAGCGCCTGCTGCCCCGACTGCTGAGAACACGCAAGAAATGTTGCTGCGTTTGCTTAATCGTCAACAGAGACCTGAACAATCGTTTGGCGAAGGACCGTCGAAGTCGACTTCGCAGATGCACGCGTCTGTCTTGCCGCAAGAGGCTCATTCCGGAACTACTGCCAGCGGTGATCCAACCGCCTTCGGCAAGTCTGAGACGCTTGATGCCATAGACATTGAGAAGCGCACATCTGAGAAATCGGACGTGCTCCCTTCTCAATCGTCGAGGTCATCATCGACTCCCAAAGACTCGATATTCACTTACGTGAATCCGTTTGAGCAATTGGCTGCTGTCTCGCCACGGAAGTCTCCACACCCTAAATCACGCGGTGAGAGCCCAGCCGTAGAGGTCATGGGACAAACGAGCGTCAGTGTTGCTGCTGAAGGGGAACCTCTGGCAACGTCGAATCCTTTGGAGATCGCTCAACCTCGCCGCCAGTCACCACCTCTGTCAGATGAACAAAAGGAAGCTGTGTCTGAAGTGGTGGACCAGCTTGTAGACCGGATTGGGCGCGAGATGGGTCAAGCGCCTGGCAAGTCCGACAAGGGAGAGATTCCGGCATCAGGTACAATCAAGGAAGACGCTGCCAAAGCAACGTTTGCGCCGAGCGCTAGTCCATCCGCCGATGTAAACCCCGAAATTAAAAAGGATACCACTAGCGGTGAGAAAGAAATCCCCACTAAGGGTGCCGTGAAAGGTGCCGCTGTAGACGTGGAGGAAGCCCACAATGAAAATGCAGACCAACTGGCAGATAGTTGGGAGAGTGCTGAAGACAGTGCTGAGAAAGATGAAAATAGGGTGGTTCCCGTATACAACTTCCCCTTACGACCATTTATCTCCATGAATGTGAAGCCCAACTCCGGAAATCTGCCCTCCCTTCGGGATGATGGGGCCATGGATATTGCGCGACTCAAGAAGGATTTCGATCAACTGGATCGCTCTCTCACTTCGGCTACCTCTGACTACATCGTGTACGCCCTAGCAAAACATGGAGGGATCAGGATTATCCGCCAGGATGATGGCAGTGATAAGCAGGTTTTCCGCTTCACGCGTGATCGTGTGTTCAACGTCGCTTTGTGTACTTCTTCATCCACAGGTGTGGTGTCCGAAGAACAGGCGGTTCTGGGAATTGGCGTAAGCGGCGCTGTGTACTGGGCCATGATATCGAGGCCGGGCAAGGATCTCTTTGAACTGGATGCTCTGGAAAGTGAGAGTCTCATTCTTCCACCATTCCCGGCTTCAGATGAGAATACATCTGGTGGTCAGCTGAAAACGCGGGCCAAGCAGAGCTCTCGCCATCCCGCCTTCTTCGCAATCGGCCGTGGTAAGAACATCTATGTGGTTTCGCCCCAGGCTGCTATGGACCCGAACTATGGCGTCTCGGGATCTCAACGCACTGTCAACACAGAGAAGTTTTTCAAGGAACGCGCCATGAAAATATCAACTGGCAAAGCTGGCAAAGACTTCATGTTCAGTGATGACGACACTGTAATTGCCTCGCTTGATAAGACCGGCCGCTTGAGATTCTGGGACATTCGTGAAGTTGTTCACAATCCTGATTTCTTCACCAACGGACCTAACCAGCCTGAGGTCCGCGTTCCTTTAAGCACGTTTGTCACTGGAGTGCCGACTGAGAAGTCATGGCCCACGTCTATCCTATTTATTGACAAGCTGCGTGCTTACAGCAAGTCTCTGGCTCTCCGTTATGTTCTTGTAGGATTGAAGCAGAATCACACCCTACAGCTCTGGGATATCGGGCTGGGAAAGGCTGTGCAGGAGCTAAAATTCCCGCATGAGAATGAATCGGATGCTATCTGCAGTGTCGCCTATCACGCAGCCTCGGGCATTATTGTTGTTGCTCATCCCACTCGTAATTCAATCTACTTCGTTCATCTTTCTGCGCCGCGGTACAACTTGCCACCTATGTCTCAGGCGTCGTTCGTGAGACGGTCAAGTGAAAGGGATAACACCCTGCCCAGACCAGACTCGACTGCATGCATGAGCGGTATCAGGGAGATCTCCTTTGCTTCCAAGGGCCAGCTTCGAAGCTTTGATCTCCTTCCAGTCTCCAAGGCGGCAGGCGACAAACGTGGGTTAGATGATGATAGCAGCCTCTTCGAACTTTACGTAATGCATTCTAAAGGAGTTACATGTCTGAATATTAAGAAAGAAGACTTGGGATTGAGTGCAGATAACAAGATCGTTCGCCCTGTCAATGCTCTAGATGAAGGCTTCATTGATGTGGCTGATCTCCAAAGTTATCCTACTTACGTGGCCGAAGAACCGTCCGTCAATGGTGATACCACCTCGACCCAGGCGAAGACGACCACCAAGGATGCTAGCAAAAAAGTACCAGAACCTAGTACCGAGCCACCTGTTGGCGCTGGGGCGTCCCAGATTTCATTGCCGTCGAAGCCATCATCCAAGAAGAAGTCGGGTGAAGACGAATCCGCAACCACAGCCAATGGTTCTGAAAAGGCTGAAAGGAAGAGGAAGAAGAAGGCTGCGGTGGCTGGTGAGGGCGTGGTGAAAGTGAAGGAGAGTAACACATTTGGAACCACACATGACAACCTACCCGCCGACTCTACCATACCAACCTCAACTCAAATCACCGAAGACATTTCAAACGAACCAGCTAAAGCACGCGAAGTTTCAGTTCCATCCGCATCCACAATGAATCCTCCTCGAGCTGAATCGGTCTCTGCGTCTGCTGAGACATTGAGCAGAGACATTGAAGATCTCCAGGCCGGCGTTTCCAGTGAATTCTCCAAGAGCCTTGGTCGTGAATTCGAGGGTCTCTATCGTCGTTTCGATGAGGAGCGTCGCATCTGGGATGCTGCAGCAGCATCCAAGCAGGATCAAGTTTTGCGACTGGTTTCTAGCACTCTTTCTGACAACGTTGAAAAGAATTTAGCACGTATTGTTTCGAACAGCATTCAGTCCCAAGTGCTTCCCGCGGTCATGAATAGCACCTCCGCTGCTGTTGGCAGACAACTGGACACCATCATTTCCCAGCGGATCGGAGGTATCGTCTCACGTGAGTTGCGCGAGCTGTTGCCCCAGGCAGTCTCGCCTGAGGTGATGAAAAGTATGGATATCTTGAGACCGGCACTTGCGTCCCAGGTTGAAAATGAGGTGTCGAAGGCCTTACACAACACGCTTATGCCGTCGATCAAGGACTTGACTCGACACTCCATGGAAAAGGTTGGTTCGGATATGGAGAAATCTATGCGGTCACAGATGAAACATCTTGAGTTGCAGCACCAAAACGACTCGGTGAAGATCGACCAGTTAACTGCTCTTGTCCGTGGCCTGTCGGACACTGTGACATCTATGGCAGAGGCTCAGACCAGTTTTCAGAATGAGATTCTGCGCCTCAACCGTGTGCTGGCCTCTCGTCCGAACGAAGAGGACCGGACCAGTGCACAACCTCAACCATCAGACAGTGTTTCTGCGGCCGCCAGCGAGTCAAGATCCGCTGCTGAAGCTGAGTTGGCTGAGATAGCTCAGTTGATGAGTGAAGGCAAATATGAGGCAGGATCAGTCAAGGTGAGTTTACCCGGTTATATCAATTTGGTAGTTGCTAATGAACCATGTACTGTAGTGGCTACAGTCTCGTCAGCAGGCTGATTTGTTCGATAACCTTTTTGTGCGCCTTAATCCTGCATACATGTTGAATCTTTCCCCGATTGTCGCACTCTCCGTTGGAGTCGCTGTCACGTCGTCTCTGGAAACCAATGTTCAGGAACGACTTGCGTGGCTTGATTTTGTTCTTGGAACGGTCAACCCGAAGGCATGTCTGAGGTATCCCGGGATTGTGTCAAGTATTAACTAACATTTTTACGACAGGATGCGGACATTCGTGAAATTGCGCCCAGGATTATGGAGGTTCTCACCCAACGCCTTCAAGTCCTGTATATGGGAATTGCGAAAAGTAACCCTCATGATCCTATTCTCCGCAAGATTCCTCCCCTCTCTCGCCGCGCCAGAGAGCTGGCTGAATAGTTGACATATAAGCAACGACACACTTGATTATGGCTAGGATTTGGTGAGGTAGCTAAGAGCGCCTAATTTACTATTCTAATTGACATGTCATGATGTATACGCACGGGGATCTCAAGCAGACTGTTTTAAAATAGTACAAAAGGGGGAAGCAGAAAATGTTAATATGAAGGAGGCAATACTTTTATGCTCGCATATACTGAGCGAACTTGTGACCATAGTTGGCATTCAGCCTATTGGCGTTCCTTGTTTAGGCGAGGTTCCTTATCATGGCCTCACGAATAATGTATTGATATGATATAATTGACCAGTGTTGGATAATCGACCATAAGTAGAAGTATCCGTCCTAACATTCTATAAACAGCATCAAGCATGGAAGGCAACGCCTGGCACGTCGAGCGAGGAGCCATCTTCAACAAATTCAAACCCCAGAGCCCGCCAGTTCAACTCCTTCCGCCAATGCAGTCCATAATATATATCTCTCAAAGACGGATCAATGATTTGATCCCACCGGTCCTCACCCACTGACAGAGAAATATCCTGTGTCTGCTCTCTCATCCCACTGCTTTCAGTCTCAGCCTCTACGGGCGTTGGCGAGATAACAGGCTCAGACGCGAGCCCACCGGTAATTAGCCGTCCCTTCCGGGGGAAGATAACGGCACGGAATCGCGAAAGAAGCATCCCCATCGAGCAGCACAGGCAGGGCTCTCGGGAGATATAAATATCTAGGTCAGTACAGAGATAACCTCCCTGCGCACGGGAACGAATTCGAGATGTTTGCATCGTACTATTGCCCTGTTCATCCTCCTCTCCACCAGCCAAATCGTTTTTCAGGGCCTGAGGGACAGGTAGCGACAGGAAATAGGATTCTAGTGGACTTAAATCCGGCCTATCCTTCGAGTACTCTCTATCATTTCCCCTTCGTTTGCTAGCAATTATATCAACACTTCTCATTAACGCATGGAGTTCTGGACCACCCTCTAAATCCGGATTATAAGATTCGCTAGCTGGGTTAGCCCCGATACCAGGGTGTAGCTCTGATTGCGAGGGGGAGCCTCCCTCTCGACGAGAATATCGAGCGTCCCCAGCCAGTGCAATGATAGCGTCCATCCAGTTATTCTCGTTTTTATCATCGACCTTGTCTATCCTCTCCTTGATCGCAGGATCAACCACCACGGCACCCACGCGGCGGCCTCGACCTGACAATTCAGCTTCTTCAGCTACTTTCTCCGCAAGGGCCAGATAATGCCCTGCTACTGGTTGGATGGATTCATAGACGCTATTAATAACCTGACGCGGCGCTGCGACAGCCGCTCTAGGGGCAGCGGGATTGAACGCGACAGGCCACAGGGTTTTTGTCCAGGTATCGGCTTGGTGAGCGTTGAGCGGGGGTAAGAGTGGGATGCGGATGGTATAGATATGGATGCGCGATGGGGGAGCTGGTTCCGCCGTGGGAGGTAAAGGGCATTCTGCAGGGTGAGGAGCAAACGGGGCTAGTATGCTTTGTAGCTCTTCTACTCCAGGTAGAGGGGGCGAGATTAGGACGAAAATAGTATGCGGGGTGGGTTCAGTTTTGACGAGCGAGCGTAGGTGTTCAGGCAAAAAGTCCCATTTTGCGAAGCGACGGCGATGGTTGAGGGAGGGGGAAGAAGGGTCACGGTGGAGTTTTGAGTCAAGGGTTCTTTCAGTTGTCAGCATGATATATCTATTTTGTTGCGTTTATTTATCAATATAAAGAAACTCACTTGATTACTTTAGAGGCGGATTTGATATTGATTTCAGCTACATATGCGTCACCTATGGTATAGAGTATGGTGAGCGGATTGTATTCAAACGAACCCAGAGTCAATGAATATACCAAATTCTTCCGGTGGCTTTGTTTCCTGGACGGTTTTTATCGGAGTAACCTGGCCCGGAAGAGGCTGAATGTTATCAACTAGCTGTTGGACATCCTGAGCTTCAGCCATTGCCTTGGGCTAGAGGAAGAAATTCCTCAATTATTGAATATGGCGTCCGGTGTACTCATACACCCTTTCAAGACACAAGAGTACGAGTGAAGGCTCTGTGAAATGAGGTCATTGCATCTGGAGTTGAGGAATGATAAGAGATCGAAGTAACCATGAAGATCAAAGATTCTGTACTCAAGCCCTTACCCTATGACCTAAGCCCTAGTCGTACCTGCATGCTTCTACTTGGAATGACCATAGAACATGATAAAGATTTGAAGATGAATACAATGCATTCCAAAGACCAGTGGAATTCTTTTTTAAATAGACTAGATGTCTAAAAAACAAAAATAACAAGCTTTACCAGCGAATCAGTTGAGATAAGCGTCATCTAATTCTCTAGCTCATCATCCACAAGCTTTGTATAGACCATTCCAACACCGTTCCCTTATGTATATTGCTTTAGAACTATATGTACGGCAGACAGCAGGGTCCTAGATGACACAGGATCTATAGAATATACCCCGCCAGTAACCAGAGAGCATTGGTGGTAGCCCGTACCCTCCCAAGCCACTGAAGAATATACTGGCCATATCATGTCGGAACCAGCCCCAAGGCACGACTTAAGTATTAGACTCCCCGCGTTGAATTTCATACCCGTCACATCTCACTACTAGACTCTGATAGTAATCCTCAAGGACCTCCGGCTGAGGAACTATCCGCCATTCCACCCGGGTTAATAGTTCCATCTCAAGAAGCGCCAACTCAGTCATACTAATACCTCCAACTCGAGCATATGTCTTATTCGTCCAGAAGCTGTCACTTAGGCCTTTACTGGCGACGGTTGCGCTGGCGATCAGAAAACGGTGAATAGTTAAACTGGATACCGTAAAGGCGGGATAGAGAGCACAGAGCCGATCGATATAGTATACCATGCTGAGTAATATTGGAGGAGAAAGCGTAGCATGAGTGGTAAGTCGTTGGAGGTAATCGTGGACGGAAATGCGGGGCGGAGACCGGGAGTGAAATCGAGTGAGTCGACCCTGATGCAAGGGGATCTTGTCATTGAGCTGGATCAGTTCCATCAACATGCTTGAGATCAAGAAGACGATATCACTGGTATTCGCCAGTTCATAGCGTTCGGGAAGCAGTTTGACCCCCGGCCCTGATGAACGCAACCGCTTCGGCTGAGAGACTTCCATATCGGAATTGTTTGGTACTCCAGTCGGCGCTGCATTGGCGATTGATTCATCTTGGCCGCTTCGTTTGCTCGGCCCCGAGCTGTTAGGAGCGACGGGCATTGGAGGAGCAGTAGATGAGGAAGGAGAAGAAGCACCGACAGTAGAGACGCCCGACGGGTCGGGATTAGAGGAAGTTGCGGTATGGTTGCCGCCCTCAAGGGAGGTCTGCCCAGCGGGTATACGGCCGCAAGGGAGATCCCCTGAGGGCCTAGATGAAGCGGAATCAACGGTATGACGGTTCAGGGCCGATCGAAGCTCTTCGATGGCCACACGGGATGATCGTGGAGTGAACTGCCTATCACCAGTAACAGTAGCCGGATGGCAGGAATTCTCATACTGGAGATGATGAGAATGAGAAGATTGGGGAGGATGAGAAGTAGTAAGATGTGGAGGTGGAGGAGAAGAGGAAGAAGTCGAGGAGAGCCCCGAGCGAAGGTTTGCAGAAGAAGGAGAGGGCGAAGAGGCTAGCATCTCCATCTCCGCCCAACGACTGCTCCACGTGGGCGCACAACGGAATGGGCTGGCTCTGAGTCTGCAAATCCTGCTAGCGCTGCTTCTGAAGATGGTGTAGACTCACGCTTCATCTTCATTGAATTATTGATATTAATAGACTGGAAAAGAGGTTCAGCTTGGGAAAGGAAGCTGAAATGGAAGAGAGTGAAACTATTTATCTCTGGCTTGTTTTCCTTCTTTTCCTTGTCTTTTTCATCATTCGTTACGGTATTCTTCGTTTTAATTACACAAGGCTGAATCACATGATAATGGTCACATGATTCTCTGTTCATTTAAGGAAGGCGGTGTATAGCCTCGAATCCAGAACATTTCATCATCAACAGGTCTTAACTGACCTGCATGTTCGAGTATTTGTTTTCCTCTTTCTCTTCACCCTTCACTACCTTTATTCTTTCCTATCACTCTATCCTATTAGTTCCCTCCACTATCCTCTCCTTTACTACTATTTTGTTCCGACTCCTTTGGTTGTCTACATTCATTCATCCTTCCCTCTGTCTGTATGGAACCCCTCTCCTGAGCCTCTCAATCTGGCATCCTCCGATCGCTTCGGATTCGACCTCTTTGTGTTTATGAACAATAGTTATTACCTTTACTTTCTCAACTCTTCATTTTGAAGCTTTGTCCTTTGGTAAGCTTACTGAGCAGCCAAGCCAGAAATCACACCCTTTGGGGGCGGTCTCCGGACGATGACGCGTGATTCAACGCCTCCTATCCTACTGCAGTTCCGCAACGCAGAATCGCTATCGTCTCAGGTTGCCAGTCTTCGATCCCTAAAGAATGAGACAATTGGCCATGACCAGCGCAAAGAAGCCTTGATCACGTGGGGGATCATTCCAATCCTCTCCCAGATTCTTGCTTCACGGCAACCAAGTGGAAAAGGCGTTGCTGGAGTTGAGCTCAATGGATCGGTCAAGTCCCAGGGCTTATCCGGTGCTCAATCCGAGGAAGAAGAAGCTTGCCTACAGGCTATTATTGTCGTTGGTAGCTTAGCACAAGGTACTTGGACCCTGAGGCATAAAAATTAATGCTTCTCCTTGGCGCCAGCAAGAATACTGTGTAGACCACTGTTACTAACTTGCCCACGTCTGGAATTAGGTGGTGCGGCTTTTCTATCTCCCATTCTGGCTAGTGACATTGTCCCTACTCTCTTGACCATTCTCTCCTCGTCCGACTGTCCTTCGTCGTTCTGCCTTCCCATCCTCCGAGTCCTGAATACGATAGCCGATCGATTGCCTCTACAAAATCAGCAGCAATTGTCAGGCGATGCACGCCTGGCAGACCTACTTTTCTCCACAGAGCACGTTGGATGCTTGGCGAATATCCTAAGACAAGAATATGAATCCTATGAGGCTCAAGCGTCGATTGAACTGGCCGCATCTCTCATCGGAAAGCTTTGCGTGGCCGAAAGTCACAAGGCGATTTTAGCTGACTGCGGGGTGCTTGATGCACTTGGGGTTAAATTGGCGTCCTTTGTTGTATCTCAAGGGTTTGTTTTACCGGGGGTGGATGAGCATACACAGGAACCAGGCGCCTTGGGAGCGTTGCCTTCCCCCGCACCACCAAATGCTAAAATCGCACCGATTCTTCGTGCCATCGCAACTATAATCGAGCATTCCAAATGGCGGGCGGAACATTTCCTTTCCTCACCCGGGATTTTATCTGTCTTCCCCAAGCAGCACTCCCAATTCTCCCCGACCGATATAAGAAGGGGCCCTTGGGGTTCACCTTACTTTTCAGGGTCCGCCGTTCCAGTAAATGTCGGTATAAGCCCCATCGATGGACTTCTGCCATCAGTTCCTTTGGCGCATACGACAAACTCGACAAGTGCTGCGAATTTTCCTCCCTTAGGCCAACAGCGACCTCACCGTCGACACAGTCAATCCCTTTCGGCACCGGTTTCACTGTTCGATACCTCCGGCTCCGAGGAGGACGAAAGCTCCATCGTACCTTGGCTTTTGTATGTGCTCCGAGCGGAGTGTGGCATGGTTAGATTGATGGCGGCCCGTCTTGTAACTGTCCTCTTCCGCCTTGGCTTAGCGAAGAAGCACCGATCATCCATATTCAGTTTCTTGCTGATCCCAATCCTGCTCCGCATGCTAGAGAAGAACTACCATATCCCAGAGGAGGACAACATCGCCTATGGTGGTCTCATTTCTGCGGCTGACCGTTTAAGGGAGGAAGCACCTGCTGTTCTAGCGACCTTGGTGATTGATGATCAAGAACTTCAGAAACATGCGGTCGAAGGCGGTGCAATCAAGAAACTGTCTCAACTCCTTAAAGAATCATATAATCCCATGCAGGAGAGTGTAAAGTCAATGTGGAATGCAGATGTTGAGGGCAATGAACAGAATCCTGACTTACAACCGGAGGCAGAGTGTAAGCTCGGACCTCCAGGGTATTCTCCTTTCCTCTGCCATGTCATGCGATATCGAGAGAACATCCTCAAAGCCCTTGCAGCTCTGATTCCTTTCAAGGACGAATATCGCAAGGCCGTCTGTGAAAATGGAGTTGTGCCGTACATCATTGACTCTCTGAAGCCTCGCTCCAGCGATCCACAACTTGATACTTCTAGCCCGAAGAACACTGCCGCAGATGGCAACCCAACCCCAACATTGCTGGCTGCCTGTGGCGCCGCTAGGATGCTCACACGGTCAGTTAGCGTACTAAGAACAAGCTTGATCGATGCGGGCGTTGCTACTCCTTTATTCGCTCTCATCCGGAACGAGGATATCGATGTGCAGATTGCCGCAACGTCTGTCATTTGTAACCTTGCTTTGGACTTTAGCCCGATGAAAGAGGTCAGTTTGGTCTTCCATGTTTTTTTGCCAACCAACTAATGTATCTTCCAGGCGATCGTCTCTGCCGAGATTATTCCCATTCTATGCGAACATGCGCATTCGTCCAACACGCAACTTCGAATTGAATCTCTGTGGGCCTTAAAGCATGTTGCTTACAACTCAACCAACGATGTCAAGATCAAGATCATCGAGACTTTGGGACGTGAGTGGCTCAAAGAGATTATTATGCAGGACCCGACGATCGCTTTGGCCAAACGAGGAATGGAAGAAATGGAGAGTGGCACTTTGATGGGTATGGGACGAGCTAATTCGGCTGGAGAGCAGGTAGATCTGTTAAACCCAGTTGAGGATGTTCAGGAGCGCGACGAGGATTCCAAAATGACTGATAGTATGCCAACGTCCAAAATGAGCCTGGATATGTTTCTCTTGGACGCTACGCGCCGACGGAGACTAGCTTTGAATGGCGATTTGGACCAAACCACCCAGGCGCGGCAGGATGACATAGTCGTGCAGGAGCAAACCTTTGATTTATTACGCAACGTGGTGTGTGGACCAGGCGCTACGGAGATGATTGACTACCTTTTCGAAAAAATTGGTCAGGAGGAAATCCTGGATGCGCTTGCGGACAAGTTACGGTCCCGCACCGTCCAGCTTCCCCATCGCCGGGACTCCGGTAGCCGGACACTTCACGTCCCGACAGAGATTCTGGTTTCGGTTACATTTCTTGTCATCCACCTCGCCGCTGGGCTTCCACGGCATCGGCAGGTTCTAGTCGAACATCCGGACCTTCTGCGACTACTAATGAAATATTTCAATCACCATCACCGGGACGTTCGCACCAATTGTGTGTGGGTTGTGATCAACCTTACTTACGAGGATGACCAAAGCGATCGTGAGGGCTGCCGGGAACGAGCCGCTAAATTGCGATCATTTGGAGCGATGGATAGGCTGAGCAGTTTGGAGGATGACCCTGATATTGACGTGCGTGAACGCACAAAGACGGCAGGCCATCTAATGGCTTCATTGGCCCGAGCATAGCGATGATTGAACGTTTCCATGACTATGAAACTTGGATGTTAAGACATTGGCATTTAAGCGCAAGGAACAGGGAACTGAGATTTGTGGGAGTTGGGATTAAACATGTACAGAGTACCAATCATGATCTGCCGATTAGGTTTAGCAATGAAATGTAAAGAGTGATTTCCAATTGAACCTTGAATAAACATGACCTGGGATAATCCCAAAATATATCAACGTGGGGAATCGACGTCATCCGTTTGCACTTCCATCTGTTTGTCCTCCTGTTTACCCTCTTAATTCCTCTTACTCTTATCTCTCCTAGCCTAAAGCATAGGTGCCATCCATTATTTACGCAATTAACTATGCCTCCAGTGCCCGTATCCATCCTCCGTGCTCTTAATCTCACCGATGCCTCTAAAGCCAGTCTCTCCACCTCAGGACTCGGCTCGGGGTTCACCAGTACAGGAGCCATCCGCGCCTTGGTCCCATCGCCAGATGGCGAAGGCGAAGAAGAACGCCAATATTTTGTGAAAACATCTTCCGACGGTAAAGCCGCCGAAGAAATGTTCCGAGGCGAATACGAATCCCTCAATGCAATCGCAGGCTCAGTGCCAGGATTCTGCCCACGAGCACTCGCCTGGGGACCCTTGGAAGAAACTAAAAGCCGGAGCTATTTCCTCGCGACAGAATACCTAGATCTAGGCGTGGGAGGCCGTACGGGATCATCTCTCGCACAACGGTTGGGCAAACTACATTCTACGCCCGCACCACCAGACCCCGAGACAGGCAAGCGCCGGTTCGGGTTCCCCGTGCCTACATTTTGCGGGGACACCAAACAGCCGAACCGATTTCATGATTCCTGGGCTGATTTCTATGCCAATGAACGGTTGATGGTTATTCTAGAGGAATCCGAACGGCGCAATGGAAAGGACGGTGGACTTCGGGAAATGGTGGAGATAACAGCACAGAAAGTGGTTCCGGCGCTGCTGGCCCATGGACATTTAGGATATGACCGGAATGGGAATGGACAAGGAATCACGCCGGTGGTTGTTCATGGGGATCTATGGAGTGGGAATGCGGACCGGGGGAAGATTGTGAGCAGTGGGCGGAAAGAAGATGAGGAAGCGGGTGAGGTTGTATATGACCCTTCGGCTTGTTACGGGCATAGTGAGTTTGAGTTGGGGATTATGAAGATGTTCGGAGGATTTGGATCGACTTTCTTCACGGCTTATCATCGCATCGTGCCTAAGACGGAACCGGTGGAGGAGTATGAAGATCGAGTGAGGCTGTATGAATTGTAGGTTTCCCCAAGGCCATAGTTGACGAACAATAGCATTGCTAACTGACTAGGTACCATCATTTAAATCATCATGCGATCTTCGGTGCTGGATATAGATCTGGAGCAATGTCGATTATGCAGAAGTTGATCAAGAAATACGGAAGTTAGACAGTGGTTAGACCGTATAGATACTCGAATACATATGTACACCTTAGATATATATCATCCTGGGTCAGCTATGATCTCTCTCCACCTCTTCATTATTCTACTGTACTTGAACCAACATCCAACATCCAACATATATTGTCATTATCATCGTCATCATCGTAAATATGCCCTCTCATCCAGATGCTGATATCTATCCCGAGGCAACCGGACCCGCCAAATCGCTGGTCGACAAACATCAAGCAGACCAGCCATTGAAACTCTATGCGGGCTGGTTCTGTCCGTACGTCATTCCTGAATCCCAAGGCTATTAAATAAATACTAATCGATCCAATCTATCTGATAACTATCAGATTTGGTACGTCTCCATATCCCAAATCATCCATTCTACAAATCAAGATCTAACTCCCCTCTCAGTCCAACGAGTCTGGCTCGCCTTGGAGGAAAAGCAAATTCCCTACCAGTATATCGAAGTCAATCCCTACAATAAACCAGAATCCCTACTCTCCCTAAACCCACGCGGTTTAGTTCCAACGCTCTCTTGCCCTTCCCCGGACGGAAGCTCGAAACCTCTCTACGAATCAACCGTCATCCTCGAATATCTCGAGGAAGCTTATCCCAATCACCAGCCGCGTTTTCTCCCGACTGACCCCTATCAGCGAGCCCGAGCACGTATCTGGATCGACTATGTGACTTCCCGAATCATCCCGGCATTCCACCGCTTCTTACAATACCAGCCGCAGTCCCAACACGAGGATTCCACGGTCGGGATTGAGAAATTCCGACAGGACTTCTTGGGTCATTTGAAAGAATGGACCAAGGAAATGCATCCTGACGGACCGTTCTTCTTGGGAAAGGACATAGGTCTCCCTGATTTGGTTCTTGCACCATGGGCGGTCCGGTTGTGGGTATTTGACGAGTTCAAACCAGGCGGACTAGGAATACCTGGTGAGGGACAGGGAAGTCCAGAGGAGCAAGCTCTTTGGGGACGATGGCAGAAGTGGTTGAAGGCTGTTCAGGAAAGAAGGAGTGTGCAGGAAACGATGAGTGAATCGGAACACTATATTCCTATTTACAAACGGTATGCAGATAACATGGCCCAGAGTGAGCTGGCCAAAGCCACACGAGCAGGACGGGGAGTGCCATAATTGTTGCTAAGAAGTAGAACTGGGGAGGCTACGGAGGTAGGAGTAGATTAATGTACCTGATATCGGGCGATCACGTGCACCGGATAAATATGAAGGCGATGTCATGCAGTATACTTTCAAGTCTACACCTCTTCACCTCAGTCTTCCTCTGTATAATATCCCTTGTTACTCTCTTTGATCCCACAGCATGACCTCTGATAATGTGACCGATACAGCTCGGCAGTTGCCTGAACCAGCTGCCCTAAACCCCCCACCGATCCATCCATCGTTCATTCAAATAGCCAAGCCGTATATCTTCGAGCAGACCATCCAGGACTGTTTTGCAGCCATGGGAGTCAATCCTCTGCGCGAAGAAACTCTACGTCTTCAGGGCGTAACATGGATTGATAATGTGCGAAGAGCGCTTCACCTGTATGTTGACCGATAGCAATCATTCGAATCTTTCATCATTGACTGGTCTAGACCAATTCGTACTTTTAATACGGCTGTCATGTATTATCACAAGTTCCGGCTGGCTCATCCAGACAACGAATATAATCACTTGGTAGTTATTGCTCTTTTCCTTTTTGGTGGCCAATCTGACTCTTTCAAGGATGCAGCTGCGGCTGCGTTGTTTACCGCTTGCAAGATTGAGGATACCCTGAAGAAGTCCCGCGAGATAGTTTGTGCTGCATACAACCTCAAACTATCCCCGTCAGAGCACTTGGCTCCTGATGATCCTGTAAGGATATGCCATTTATGGTCTAAAGAACCGGCTTTGAATCCAATCCTTTCTGACATCACTCCAGATCTTCGAGGCCCACGCTAGAGGTATTATCGGACTTGAAAGACTGATGCTCGAAGCATCTAGTTTCGACTTTCGAACCCGCCATCCGCAAAAAACCCTGGTGAAACTGGCTAGGCACTATGGGCTATCGCAACAGTCCGAGGTTTCCAGAATTGCCTACCGAATATCCCAAGACCTTTATCGGACTTTCGCACCAGTCAAGCAAACTACATCTACAATGGCGTTCAGTTGTATCGAACTCGCGGGCCGGTTACTAGATCAGCGCATTGAATCCGTGGAGTCAGGGAATGATTATGAGCGATGGCAAACCAGCCGGGAAGAGGTGTTAGGTGAGACCCTTTTTTTTCTTCCTGGTCACGCACTCATCCGATTCCGACTGACATATGTCCAGAAACCATCTTCGATCTACTCGAGCTATACACCCACAAAGGCTCTTCTACCACCGTCGGACCACAATTCCCCGCCGACAGGTTCCTCACCGTTCGCATACCACTGAATAAAGAAGCCGAGGCTCAGAATATCCATCGACACACAAACTGGGTCGATAGAGGCAACAAGGCCAAAACAAACGGGTTTAAAGCCGGAATCGATCCCCTTATTCCGAATAAGGATGCGCCGCTCTTTCATCCACTTACACCTGTCTCTGCGAATGGGGAACGACCAAAACCAGGCGAACGGGGCCGTGACGGAGCTGTGCGCTTTATGCTGGATCCGGAGTGTGCTGATTCGGAGAAGTCGCAGGTTTCTGAGTACTTCAAGGTTGAGATGGAGGAATATGAGGTCGAAGAATGAATTGCCCAGTGAATGTTCTGCCTTCATCGACTAAATGCCCGGGGATTTACAGGCTCGCCTTTCTGCACCTGCACCAGGAGCGAAGTCAGGCTGACAAGATGACCATGCGTCGGAAGAACACAAAAAGCATAAATGCGTCAGCGTCCATGCCAGCCGCTTTATCGCAGGTGAACAAGTCTGCCAAGGGAACTCCATGGATTGGTTTACTCAATGGAAGCTGATTTTGAGCGGCCGCAACCATCCCTTCGCCAATCCGGCAGTTTCTGTTGAGATAACTAAATTAAGTCTACAGGAAAATTCTCAGAAAGGTCTCTGAGAAAGTGGTTATGATGAGCCGACCAAGGTTGCTGGATGGAAAGAAACACTATACATGTGTATTCTAAGAGTTTTCTTGCTTGAATGTGCCTGTACTGTGTCCAAGCATGTAAATGATAGTCAAGAACATGCGTATTGATGCGAACTCAGATAGAGTGATGTTGGTTACAGGAGAAAGTATTCAAAACAGTACTTATGCAATTGATAGTCTCAGACGTGTTCATCATTCAGGCAGTAGACGGAAAACCACACCATCTTCTAATCTCGCAATTGAATTAAGCTATATAAACATGAGCAAATTCTACTTCTTGAATTGTATTGAAGCAAATATCGACACTTCTGTACATGAAGAACCAGGCCCTAAAAGACGAGGCATCAAAAGCGCAAAAAGTAGTAATAAAAAACCGACTGACGCGCCATTGTACAGAATACATCCACTACATACCTATTGAGTGCCCCGATCTCATTCACCGCCAAAAACTCATATCAATGACCAAATAGTAAAGTCCAAACCAAACAATTGACTTGAACATCGATCGGGTTTGCATGGGTGAGCACAGTTAGGATTCGCTCGGGTTGAGAAGATAAGGATCCTGGATGTTGAAGGTAAGGAAGCAAGAAAAAGAGCTTAAAGAAGAAAGTTCATGATCCACGCTCAACCAGATTTCGGGATAATCTAAGATAGGATATGAAGGTGTTGAAAAAATCGTCGTCGAATTGGAGGAAGATTATTAAATTGGTGCTCTTATCGGCGCATCATTTCGGAATCGAGGCAATCTAACATCTGTTTGGAATTAGCCAAGGTAAAATAAAGATTATTATGGCGAGGGCGCTTACCTTGTCTGCGACTGCTCCCTGATTGTACAGGTATTTGCCTAAGCCCCTAACGACATCAAGTTGCTCCTCAACTGTGAGGCCGTTGATAGCTGTCTCGATGAGGTCGCCAACACTAGCCTTGTAAACGGCGATAAAGCTATGGTAATACATGAAGGCGAAAAAGCCCATGATGAACTGACAATCCATACGATCGGTGATACCCCCATGACCTGGAATCGACTCACCAAAATCCTTGATTTTGAATGTCCGCTTGAGTCCGGACGCGAAGAAGCCACCAAACGGAGCAATGAGCGAAGCAAACGAGGCAAATACAAGGATGTGGAACTGTATGGGCTCAACATAGATCGTCTTATCAAAAGGGGTCCATTTTGAAAGGTCGTAAGGCTGAGGCAGGAACGCCGGGTTCGGCGTGCATTCAAGTCCCGTCAAAACATTCGAGCCGAGATCATTGACAGGGCATATGAAATACTTGTAGCGCATCAGGATATTGGTCATAAAGTACCCGAAGATAATAGTACAAAGCCATGCGCCAATAAAGCCTTCCACTGTCTTCTTAGGAGAGAGTTTGATCAACTGCGTTCGGCCGAAGGTGATGCCACAGACATAGGCAAAGATATCATTCGTGATAACCAGTGATGCAGGAAGGAAGAACCAAATCATCCCTTCTAGCACATTGTTCATGACAAAGTGGGCCTGAACCACGATCAGGTAGAGGGCCATATGTGTCCAGGCGAACTGGGTGAACTGGAACCGGTAATGCCCCTTTTGTAGAGAGCCAACAAAGAAGACAAAACCTGATATCTCATTAGTAATATGCATTGACATTCTATTACCAAGTCGGACTCACCCATGACATAGAGAGTAAAGCTGATAAAGCGGTGGTGGGTGGCCAGGGGAAGCAGCACTTTGTCAACTAGAAGGACATGTTTGAAATAATAAATCACACTTTCTCCATACAGAAAGTACATGGTACTGGCCAACCAATACCAATTCAGGGACTTTGTGAACCGAATGTTTTTCTCTTTACTTGGCGCATTGGAAATGGCGATGACCTCCTTGAACGAGACTATCTGAACTGCAGTGACAATACCAATGATATAGATGTGACCGGAAAACATGGCAATAAAGAAACCAGCTATCATCACGAATG
This sequence comes from Aspergillus sclerotialis, assembly GCA_003589665.1. Lineage (NCBI taxonomy): Eukaryota > Fungi > Ascomycota > Eurotiomycetes > Eurotiales > Aspergillaceae > Aspergillus > Aspergillus sclerotialis. The sequence goes on from MVGC01000101.1 coordinate 21,970, forward strand.
TCCATATCGTCCGGGTAATAAATGTTTGCTTTTTCTTCTCATACTCCGACAACGTAGGTTCCTGCGGTTTCTTCTCGGTAATCAGCCTGGGGAGTTCTGGAGAATATCTGCGACGTCACTTCCTCACCTCCTCATGGATTGTAGGTTGTTTGACATTGGCCCCATTTTTGCTTGGGCTATTCGGTTCGGAAGCACCATCACTAACATCGGAGGACATGCTTAGACGTCGTTCAACACCGTTTGACCGATGCGGGAATCTGACGTTCCGACGAGACTTGGACATGGTGAACTGGAGGGGTACGTAGTCTCGACCGATCTGCGCTGTGGGGTAGAAACTTAATGGGAGAGGGAGGGGAGAAATTAACAGGGGAAGAGACGAGTCTAGAAATGGGAAGAGATTAAGTGAGAGGGTTGAGCAGGGGGGAAGAAGAGAGAGATGGAGAAGGGTAAGAGATCGTCGTTCAGTCAAAATTCATGTGAAGAGATGACCGGAAAGCGGTCAGGAAGGGCGAAGAGGGAAAACGTAGAGAATATCTACTTGAGAACCAGTAACTGGAAAAGTCCCAGTTGGATTTAAGAAGCGGATACAGAAAAAGAAAGAGAGAGGAAGAGGAAGAGGAAGAAGCTGAGGTTTGAAGAGTTGGACGAGGCTCGATTCGATGTCAGGTGCTTTTCTTCTCTTTTCCCAACAATTTACAGTCCAAACACTTTCAAACATCTTCTTTCCTGTCCTCCCACCCAATTCCACTCGTTTTATTCATGGCGACTTTAATTTGGGGGCATGGAAGACAACGACGATGATTATTTCTCCGATGATGGCTTTGAGTCCCTCCCCCCCGGCACTTTATTGCAACTGGAGCAAAATGCCTATCGTGCTACACAGGCTCAGAAGTCTGCTCCATCCAATCCACCTCAATCGAACCTTCCTAATGCCCAATCTACATTTACCGACCAATCCATTCGTTACGGTACTTCATTAAAACCTCCGGCTCATCTTCACACCGGGTTAACAAGCGAATATGGCACCTTGGATATCGGAGAATTAGACGCGGAGGTGTTGGATAATGACGCTGGGCAGACTACGACTCTGGCCCCAGCTTCTGCTTTTACGGGCCAGCTAGCTAACAGACAAATTCATCCCTTGGGAGCTGAAGGCCAGCAACACGATGACGGTGATCCTTCTGTCGCGGTACAGAATAACTTCTTGTCGGGAGCCATGGATTTCGAGGAGCCAGATGTCCCTCAGCATATTTCCGACGAGTTTAACCTCCATATGCAGAAGGTAATTCATATTGCATGTTACATTGGTGGGCGTTTGGATAGCTGACTATTAGACAGCTTGTGCTGGAAAATGAACGGATCAACCAAGAACTGGCTGCGGCCAAGTCCATGGTAGAGACCAGATCGGGTGAAATTGCGATCATCCGGTCGAATCAAGCGAAGCTCACGGAAAATTATGACCGGCAATTGGCTGCCTTGAGAAAAGCGATGGCAGATGCAGCTGAAAAACACAAGGGCGAGGTCGAAGCAGCGCGCGCCGAGCGTAAGATGCTGGCCACGGAGAACGCATTCCTCAGACAGGACCTCAACGAGGAGGCAATGCGAATTAACAACTTGAAGACGAAGAACAAGCCCGACGAAAAAGCGCCGCCCATAACCCCGAAAAAACCGAGAGTCCTTCCTTTCCGCGATGGCTTCGATGACGAGGAGATGATCGCCGTGTCGCCCAGCAAGTCGACGGGGACTCGGTCAAAGGGTGCGGCGACTGGGAAACGAAAGAGGGCTATGAGCCAGGGTAGCCCAACACCGCTTCAATTGAGCCCGCAGGCGGAGCGCACGGTTGAAGTACCTGGGGATGCCCCAGATGATATAATGATAGATGTGAAGTATGATCAAGCTCCTGCTAAGGGGGATGATCATAACGTACAGGCAATGAAGCGCATCATGAATCACCGGACGTTTCCAAATGAGGATCGTGACATCGAATTGATGGCAAGGATGGCATTACCTTCGGAGCCGCAACGTATGCTGTCTTCCATTCTCTTGGAAGAAACAGCGAATCGGGAATCGGGAAACTATGTGATGGATTACGCTTTCGCGATTATCTCTCTGTGGTCTCGCTCCTTGAACGAGAAATTCTTCACTCCCGTTCCAATGTTTATGGGGATCATTCAGTTCACCCTTACGTTGGATGTATCTTTACCTGCTTCGGATTTAGTCGATCACTTGGTGCCAGTATTGCAGGAATCAGGGGATGTCAATGGTGTGCCCCGATTCAAGCACTGGCGACGACACTTGGGCCAGCGCCGGCAAACTCCCCGATCCGAGTTGCAACCCGAAGTGGATGGGACCGAGGCGCTCAGCTTGTTGTACGATGTGGCAGTTGGGTGTTTACATGTTGACGATGCGATTGACAACTTTTGGCGGCATATACGCTACGACTTCATTCTGATGATGTTGAATTGCTCCCAGCCAATTCCAGACATTATCATGACTTTGAATTTATTATCGACTGGGATCCGACCCGACTCATTTGGATCCATCCTGGATACGGAGCAGGACCGGACGATTAGTGAAAACTATATCATTGATCGTGTAGCCAACCTCCTTACTGAGATGCCGCAATTAGACGAAGGGCAAAAGCCATACGATCCTTCTGAAGTTTGCAATATGAGATTGGAGGCACTGTCGTTCCTGGCAACAGTGGCGTTCAACCCGATGGCGCCGGCTAGTGATCACGGTAGCGTACTTATCGCGTCGCATCCAACCGTGTTAGCAAGACTGATCCGAGCGATGCATGATGAATTAGACACACTATATTCATACTTGCCGGAGCAGGAATTTCACTCGGCAATGGTTAACGGACTAATGCGACTGATTTACGGAGTGGTTCAACGACATCGTGAAAACGTGGACCTTCAAGCTCAGCTCGGTCGAGTGCCTGGAGGGAAGCAGAAATTCATCGTGGTTCTCACACGACTGGCCTTTAGCGATGGCCCGGTCCTCGAGGCAGGGATTGAGGATGAGACGGTGGAGATGGCACACGAAATCTTGGACGATTCAGTCAATCCTCAGGAGGCGGAAGCTTTACTGGAAGCATTTCCCAGTGCCAAACGGGACGATTAATGACCTATACACCAGAGTATGGATATATAACGGACTTGCATATACAGCGACATATTTGTTTTTTTGAACAAGATATGGTTTACTTGAAGCCACTGATACATAATTACTTAAAACTAGAGCCAATATCACTGTTTAAGACTATAATTAAATATGGAACATTCAACCTCTTCTCCATACCCCCGCACAAGGCGAAGAAATGATGAAAAGATAGACCACTTTACCACAAAGTGGAGAGATGCCAAAGAATACGCCTGTCAATGACCCGAAGGCCGTTGAACGGATTGTTCCGCCGCGATGTGCAATGCAGGGACCAATCCGTGGTGGACCGCCTTCATGATCGCAGCCACCCAAACAAGGTAAGTATGAAGAAAAGAAAGAAGGAAAAAGGTCAAAAGGAAAGGGGGGAGGAGAGGTTTTTATAGGCAGAGCTGAGTCAGGTGACTGACGCTAGTCTTAGCGAGATATTATGACCAATGACGTTGCACTATATGCTGACTCAATCATAATGCCTTAATGCCTGGATATACACGTGACCCGGAGAAGTTTTGGCGGAAGAACAACCAATTCAGTCAAGTCCCTTTCACTGTCTGGTGTACCCTCCATCATTCACTCTCACCATCATGAGGAATAGGGCGACTACGCCACTGAAGGTGCCAGTATGTTCAATTCCATCCCTCAATTGAAAACTATAATCCTAATTCACTCCTACAGAAAGTCCGACAGTCATGGAGCAAATATAACTTGTATAATCTGCAGCGGCTCCGCGGTGCTGGCCTTGCCAACCGAACCTTCTTTCAACAAAAATGGGCAGCCAGGACCATGGCTCGAACCTATCATGGGGAACAGGTTCGTGAAAGTCAATGGGCGCGAATGTTCTCCCGCCGCATTCGCAGTGTCGTGCCCATGAGTGCTTCTCGTTTAGCTAAAGATGACGGGTCCGCCGCCTCCGCCGGTCGCGGTTCGGGCTTGGATCCCCATTCTTCGGATAAACCTACTTCGTTTAGACGCACCCCATTTATGCAGATGGCTTTCGCCCCGCTGGAACGTCGATTGGATGTTGCCATCTTCCGGGCTTTGTTTGCCAGCAGTACCCGACAAGCTCGACAATTCGTCATCCATGGTGCGGTCACTGTAAATGGGAAAAAGGTTCGTTTAACCAATAGCTGCACACGTATAAGGACGCTACTAATTTATTTTTCTTGATAGATGAGATACCCTGGTTACCTCCTCAACCCCGGAGACCTCTTCCAAGTTGACCCGGAACGCGTTATGTTTGCAACCGGTGCCCCTAAGGATAAGCAGGAACGCCGAGCTGGGCGAGTAGCAAGGAAACAAGCTGCGAAGGAGAAAGAACAAGAGGGGTCAGAGGAAGGTGCCGCCGGCGAACAGCAAGAAAAAACAGAGGAAGTCAAGGAAGAGGAGGAACTCAATCCCCGGGAAGCTCTGAAGAGTCTGATGGAACAAGCCAAAACGATTCTGTCCTCGGACAAGGATGCTCTTCCCGCCAAACGCAAGCAAGAACTCCGTGGTTTTCAGAAAGCCGTGCGGAGAATTCTCTCTCGCTCGGAGTCGAGTTCTGTCCTTGCTGACAGCTTGGAGGCTCAATTTTCCGAGTTAACATCAGTCCTAAAAGCGAAGAAGGCGAGCGGTCAGGAACCTAAGAGAAAGGAGCACCGCGCTCGCCAATCCTCGAACGAAGCTGCGGAAGCCTCAAGCGATGCTCCAGCCGAAAGTGACGAGCCAGGGGAGGCGCTCACGGAAGCATTTAAGAAGGCCGCTCTTAGTGACGGGAAGCTTGAGGATGAGGATGTATCAGAACTAACGGATGAGGAATTCGATGTGCTCAAACGAGCACTCGGTCAGCTCCGTGATAACCCCATTGATCATACCAAACCATACGCCACCCCTTGGCGACCTCGAGACTACATGAGCGCGTTCGCTTTCATCCCTCGTTACCTGGAAGTCAACCAGAATATTTGCGCGGCGGTTTATTTGCGTCATCCAGTCGCACGCCCAGGCTCCTCCGAAGTGCCCACCCCGTTCTCGGAGGAAACCAATACTGCTGCCTTTACTTGGTACTTGAGAAGGCGGTAGATTCTTCTTTCTAATAATCCTCTGTTTATTCCCTTATCTGTGGGCTTCTTTCAAGTCTTGTATTACTGGGTCTCTATCTGGTCTGTTTTATATTGCCGGTGCTCTTTTGAGGGCCAAATGGTGTTGGAGCCCATTGTTTTGTATGTGTACCCATGATGGATTGTAAATGATAGAATTGGTCTGTAGTCTAATAGACATTCTGAAAATCTCAATTCAGAATATCAATTACTTCTACCTAATGTATGTATGTGTGTATACTTCCAAGTGGAATGACTAATCGGTCAGGTGAAAATTACAGTCCAGGCAGCAAAATACAAAACCCCAGCCTTGTAAAATTGCAAATCATGTCAGATTTGCACTTGTTTGTCAATCAGATTTACTATCTCTCTTTTCCGACCTTCAGGACAAACAAGTGATAGGAAAGTCTCTTCGATGTATTCCTGGCATGGAACCAACAATCGCAATCCTAATCCTCCCCCTGGTGCGCATGGCCGTGCCGGACCGGTTCCCTCGACTTCCACATTCGCAGTTCAACAGCAACAACAACAGCTACGATGGCTGCCCTCTGTAATGCCGGGGTCTCAGAATCCCCAACAACAGGTCTCCCCCAATCTACACATGGGTATGTCGCGGAACCCAGATCACCAGTCCATGACTGTGACTGTTGAAAATCGCCCGGAGTCCTCTGACACCTCGGACACGGACCAGGATAGCAGCCCGGGAAACAATGGCCGAGTGACAGGGGGCATGAATGCGTCTGGAAATTCCGATTACGCACCACAGACTATATCGCATGGAAGGGGGAGATCTGGTGTCAGTGCCGGAGGAGGAGGAGTAGGAGGGAACATGATGCGTGGGATGGGAAGACCCATGATGGGCGAACTGGACCTTGACGGTCCAGATGTGGGGGGAGATAACACTCCGAGAAAACACGGCAAGCGATTAACGACTAAGGAGGAAGTGACACTATTCGATATATGTAATCGACATGCCCCCGACTTCGGACAGAGGAGTAATCTCTGTAAGTGGTGGATGACGGTGACGGAGGAATTCACTCAGGAGCAAGGACATCCGTATTCGTGGCATTCGGTGCGGAGGAAGGTGGAGATGGTGACGAAGCAACGAATAAAGTTTCTCGAGGAGCAGCGTGATAAAGGTGGGAGCAGTGAGGATTTGTCGAATCCGGAATGGCGCGCTACGGTTGATGCGTGGATTCCTACATGGCGGCGTTGGGAGGAGGCAGAGGCGAAGAGGATTGAGAGGCGCGATTCGCGAAAACCGCGGAAGAGAAAGGATAGGTCTTGGGAAACAACCGAGTCGGTTTCTGATAGCTGGACGCAGTCAGCTAGTCCTGCCATGGGGAATAATAATAATAATAGCTACTCGCCGCCTGCTGCTACGACGGCGGTAGCATCGGCTGTACAACAGCCAGTAACAGCGCTGCCACCTACTTCCAAGCCTGTAAAGCTACCGCCAGGCTTCGAGTCGATGTTCCCGAATCAAACGCCGACACCCGCCTCGAGAGCTGGTGTACATCCTCAAGCGCCGAATACATATCAAGACTCTTCAACAACAACACCTAGAATGGACAACAACGTCATGACAGCCATGCTAGAGACTTTAAACAAGCTAAATAAGCGGCTAGATTCCGGGCAACCAAACCCACGAGCGTCACCCGTTATATCAGCACTTGTATCAAACTCCGACTCTCCATCTCAGTCTCATGGCGCGCCATCCAATCAAACTCAAGACGATCGACTGACCACCAATATATCGTCGTCGACTGGACAAGATATAGTCAGCAAGTTGAAAGAGGAGCTGCGACAAGAGATGCGTGCCGAATTGCGACGTGAACTGGAGAAAGACAGGGCTAGTCTGGAAGAGAAACTGGATTCTGTGCAGAGAACGCAGGATATGATTTTGGAGATGCTTAGGCAGGAGCCAAATTGATTCCTGCGTGCCTGATTGAAGATATTTTTGTTTTTGCGGACAGGGCTTGGTTTTTAGGGCATGCTCATTAATCTTGCTTATTCTATGTTGTATGATACCCATATTAGCGATTGAGATAGTGATCGGATTCAGGTGACTATTTTAAGCATTCGAGCTCATTGTATATATTCTGTAGGCAGTAATGGTCGCTCTTTCAAGAGGCCAGTTCTGAGAACCATGAGTATTTCCGCCTAATCCGTACGGTGATACAAACCATCATCCGAATGAATTCATACCTATAGAAGAAAACAAAAGAAAATGCGTTAAAGGCTAAATTACATAATAGGAAATACCCAGGGGCTGTCTCCAGCCGGTGTGCACTCAATTTTTACTTGACCATCTCTCTCCCAACGATTTTTGAAGGACTTAGTAGTAGAAGGTCTCGTCGACAGTGCGGCCCCTCATCCATCGGGGCTCGCTGCCACGAACGTAGATATCCTCGTACAGAATGCGAGAAGTGTTATCGGGGACAGCCATGGCCTCGGCGGCGGCAACCTCCTCGTCGACGTGAGCACGGGCAGCCTTGTCCAGGGATTTGAGCTCATCCTCAGTCATGATGTTCCAGTCAAGAATGTTCTGCTTGAGGCCGGCAATGGGGTCGTGGGTGCTGCGCATGCGCTGGATCTCTTCACGGCTGCGGTAGGTGGTACCAGGGTCGGACATGGAGTGACCTCCGTAACGGTAGGTGACATACTCGAAAACCAGAGGGCCGTTGCCGTTAATGGCATATTCCTTGGCGTATTGGACGGCGGCCTTTGTCGCAAGGACATCCATGGCGTTGACCTTCAGACCGGGGATGTACTGCCCACGCTTGTAGTAGTCGGTCAAAGCGGAGGCACGAGCAGCGGAGGTACCCATACCGTACTTGTTATCTACCTTTATGTCAGTACCTATTCATATATGAACTTGAGGGCGCAGCACTTACTCTCGCAACCGAAAATAGCAGGAAGGTTCCACAGCTTAGCCATGTTGAAAGACTCAAAGACCTGGCCCTGGTTGGCCGCACCGTCACCGTAGAGGACAATGCTGGCAGCCTTCTCGTTATTGTATTGCTGAGCAAAAGCAAGACCCGCGCCAACGGGGACTTGAGCACCGACGATACCGTTTCCACCGTAGAAGTTCTCCGCGAACATGTGCATCGATCCGCCCTTGCCGTAAGCAATGCCTTCCCGGCGGCCAAGGAGTTCTCCGATAATCGAGCGGACAGTACCACCACGCATCATGGCAAAGCCGTGGCATCGGTAGGCGGTGATAAGCTTGTCATTACGGTCGATGGCATGCTCAATACCTGCAGCTACAGCTTCCTGACCGGTTGACAAGTGGCAGAAGCCCCTGATCTTCTTTTCCTTATACAGACGGTCGGCGGCCATTTCCATGCGCCTGCGCAAAACACAAGTATTAGAAACCGCGTATATGACATTCTGATGACTTGTATATACCTTATCGTGACCATATCGTAGTAGATCTGCTTCAATTCCTTCTTGGTGGTCTGCATAGTATAGGGAGGGGGGTCGAGCTCGTAGGTCTCGAAGCTCTCATCGGAGAGCCTAACGGTGAAAGGCTTGTCATCCTCCTAAAGTCCGGAACAGTATACATGAGCCAGAATGACCAAAAAGAAGAAGCAACAAGCACAATTGAGGACACCACAAACCTGAGGGATGCTGCTCTCAGCTTGCGACGAGGCGGCGTCGGTGGTGACGGAGCGACGGGGAAGGGGAGCAAAAGCCTGACGCCTCAAAGGCGCAGCTTGACGGGCCCACACAGCGCGAGAGAACATGATGGGCGAAGAAAATGAATATGGAAGAGGAAGAGAGTGAGGTCGAGGAGGAAAGAATCCAACGATATCTTCAATTATTGTTGGGGACGGAAAACTTCCTTAGGTTTTCCTGCCGGATTTTTGGCCGGCTGACTCAGCAAGATTATCCCTTTCGGGGTCATCCGGTGTAGAGTTTGTCTGGTTTGCATCGCTGCTTTCTCTTCCTCTTCTCAGTTCATGCTCTCTTCTTTTTCCCTTCGCTCAATTCACTCTGTTTGTAGAATGGGTGGTTTATTTACATGCTTTACTATGTTCTATATTTCTTCAATTATGTTCCCCGGATGTTGGGCATTTCCAATCCATGATCCGAGTTTTCCGGCCGGATCCGTGCGAAGAAACCTCAGAAACCTGCCCCATACTAAATGTATGAAGCTGTCAAGATGATTAGATCTGGTTTCCCGGCCCCATCGTTAGCTTGATCGGAAAGCGCTGCACGGCTGCTAAATAATACCAGAATATCGACTTTTCCTCACCCAGCTTGGTGGGAAAAGTCCGGATAGGTTAATACTAAAAATGCAGTCGCTTCATACCATAATTCGAACAATTGTCTAGTATGGAGTAGAGAACAAAAATCGATGGTACAGTCGCGCAATATCAGTGCGCCTTCGTTCCTCGGCAAAGCGCTCCAAAGGATCTATCTGGACATGGCGTCTAGCCGGGCAATATCCCGCTGGCTATTGAATGAGTAAATAGCTTTACACTACTCCTATCAACCACTCTCAAGCTCCACGCCCCAGTGTCGCGGTAGAAGGATTTTCCGAAACCAGAAACGCAATTCCAGATAACCATCTTGGTTTTCCTAATATAAACTCTGCCAGGAGACTATTTATGGTCTTTCACTAATTGACTCACAGTTGATCGTATCAATGACCACTGGATTATATCTATCTGATACTCTACAGCATACCTGATATGGGATGGTGTTGATCACAACATATACCCCCATCCAAGTCTGCTGTTTTTAAGACCCCATTTCTGCAGTGTATACTGGATTGGTGAGAGTGACGGTCAAGAAAGTCAGTTCTGCAATTGCTTCGCCGGAATGGAACACTCTGCATGCTTTCAACTGGTGTACGGACTATTGCCAGTATATCGATGTTCTTATTTGTAACTGCTGGTGTCTCGCGCCCTTCTTGAATACCTTGGTTAGATGTCTTAGGTAGGACGTCGACCATCGAAACAATGTCCTACCTAATCTCCGTAGCAAATCACGTTTCACTGGCAGAAAGCGACGATATAAAGAAAGTTTAAGATACAGCATGTGTCTGCGCACCCAAGTCATGCGCCCTGAGGCGGCGGGTACTTATGCTCACGTTTATTGAGAATGCCAACGAGCTCTAACTCCATTCTCTCAGCCGATCTTCGCTGTCCATTAGTGGTCAATGTCTCTGCCATAGGGACAATATGACTCCCGGGATGTGGAGACAAAATGGGTCTCTTCCATGAATGTCCAATATAGCTTATCTGGGATGGCCGGTCCCTGGTTCTAGGTTAACGATAATGAATATGGGTCGGTTGAAAACTCAGAGGATACCAGAAGTAAGGTCTGGGTTAGAGTGAGGATGCTAGAGAGCTTCTGCTGTAGACCAGCCGATTTCAGCCACATGTTTCTTTGATTCAGAATTGAGATTTATACTTCAATAGCTTCGGGATCTTCTAACGAACCCGAAACATCGATCCGACTGTCTTTATCTTAAAGTGGAGCAAAGCTCGTGGTAAAATGATCATCTGAATGCTAGCGGTTCTTCGATCTGGCTTAGATGCATGTACGCACAATATACACTTGTCATCTACGGCCACGCAGGCCCTCAAAGAGTAACCTCTAGCATATCACTTATGCCACTAGACCAAAAAGCCTCAGCTGGGCAGTTGTCAGTCCTTGTACTCCAACACAACCTTGGAGAAGGTTTATCACATGTATAAATCGTAACTGTCGTAGTTATACACAATGTCTGTAAATCCTATTGAATATCCAAAGAGCAGTCAGAGAGACGGTTGTGTCTCATGGGCTACCGCATGTCCGGTCCCCGGAGGTCAAGGTTTGTTCCCCTTGAACCCGATATGTGGTTGTTTCACAGATAGAGTCATCATCTGTCTCTTACTCTTTAAGGCGACCTCTAAGACTGCATGTTAGGTCATTCAGGGTATGAAATTGCCACTGAAGTAGTTAGACATATGCAGATTATGCTGCATGGTAAGACAGTGGAGATCACGGGAGCTGAAGTTTTTTATGCAGGGAGATTACTAGCATACATCAGATTCGATTATTTGCTTGTGATAGTACATACTTTATTCATAGTGGGTACATGTTGAACAGTCTCGTGGCGGTGGCAAGGCAAGTTACAGTAGGGCACTGAAAGTGGGTAACGTCGATCAACCCTGAAGCCGAAGACCTCGAGACGAAGACGATCATGCTCGACTAGATCACCATGAGCTTGGAGAGATACAGTACCACTGCAACAATTAGCCACAGAGATCTACAAATTTACTGGTTCCAAGATTGGGTTTAACAAGGTACATATTCCATAACCATTCTTCAAGAAGTCCTAGCCTATCACCAACGATACCGAGAGTAAAGGAACCAAGGTTAAGTTGGGGGTCAACCACGGACGCAGATGAGGGTAACGAACATCCATTCCCTATTTCCTGGTTATACTGCGACTAGGACTAGGTCAGGTCAGGGGGAATTATAGATTCAGAAGAATAGAGTTGAATCTGAGACAAATTAAGGCCGGCTAGGCGAGTTGGGCGAATATTGATGGATTTCTTTCTTGTGTATTCCTTCATGCAACCTGCTGAAAGGATACAAGGTTGAGGAGGAACCTTGGGCTTGGTCTGGAGATCGATCCAGGTATTCCTATTACAGGATGAACCAAAAAAGATAATTGGCTAACGGTGTCAAGAACCCTAGACCGTGTATTGTATCTTAGGCAGGCTTGCAGAGGTACAAACAATGGTGGTAGCGGATAGATAAGGGAATCCTTGTCTTTCAGCTAGGCTGAGCGAATTATTGACCAACAGCTGAAATTTAGTCTCTACTTAGGTAGGTATCTGCAAGTCAATTGGATCCTGTGAAAGAGCCAAGCAAGCGATCTGACTCGGGTGCATTTCAACCTCAATTTATCCAGGCTTTTAAATGCAGAAAGTAGAGAGAACAAACATAACAAGAATAAACCGAGGAATAAGAAGAAATAGAGCATAAGCCAGGGAAGACATGACAGCGGCCGTTGTGAAGATCTACATGAATCCCCGAGCATCAGGGACAATCCTTGCTTGAATATGCAATTCGGCTAGTCAGAATGATTATGATTTGCATTGGAAATTGACAAAGGAATTGGTCGCCACTGAATCATATACTATTATTCCACGTATAGGGGATACAGAGAATAATAATCAATAAATATCAGGGAAAGCAGTCTGTTTAAGTATATATTCTGTTAAATAAGGAGAAGATTCAGCTGGTAATGTACGGTAAGGTATACCCTGAACCATGGTTCCATCCCAATAAATCCCCACTGTATTCCCCGGGTAATACGGATACGGTATTGTCGCACTTCTCCTTCTCCTTAACCCGACTTCTCTCGTTTTTCTTCTTTCTTTCTAGCTTCATTTTTTGGTCTCCGCCGCTAATTCCATGTGGTTCAACTACTTGCTTATTCCTCTCTCCCCTTGACGGCAAGACTAAACTACCCTACACTAGTTTCTTCATCTCATCCTATTCGCCCACCCTGTATACTTCCTCCCCACTCTCCTTTCCCTTTCCCCTCTTTCGGATCTCCGTCTCCTCTCCCCTTTGTTTCGTCCTTCTCCTTCTCCTTCCTTTCTTTTCATTCTGCCCTCTTTGTCTTCTGCCTCATGTGGAAGCATCGGCCTTCTTCCAGATCGGATACAAAGTCTGGGAACTACAATTCTGGTCTACATTTGCCCGATCTCGGCTTTTTCTCTCGTTCAAAGAAATCCTCTCATCGTATGTAACTTCCTTCTCTTGTTGTCCTTTTGTTCTTTATGTTCTCGCTCTTGTTCTTGTTCATTTTCTTCCCTATTGTTTCTCCTGTCGCGATTGTGATTCGTCGCTGTATATGCGACTGATGAAGAGTTGTCAACCACTCCCCAAAAATTCCCATTCTATGCAATATCACCACATCCTTATATTCATTCTTCCTGCTTCCCATTGGTTTTCGGCAACCCGGCCAATTCAATCACTGACGGCTCGTGGTTGTGATCTGCAGTCTTTCCTTCTCGTCCGGAGTCGCCCTCTCGTTCGACTCTAAACTCCCTCCGACCATTTTCGCGGACTGCGACAGACCGGCCGAATAGCAGTATCTCCGGTCATACAACCATCTCACACCAGCGCGCTCCTTCCACCGCTAGCCATTCGCTTTATTACAATAATCCCATTCCCGAGGGCCGAATTTCATCCCATACAAACCACTCGCGCATTTCCTTCAATTCAAGATCAGGGAGACCGATGGCGGGCTTGATGGATGGCGATCGGTCTCGTTCTCGGAGGGAGAGGACCTTTATCGGTGCAGTGTGTGCTGTTTGCGAGGAACCACTGGAGCATACGCTACGGGGGGAGCGGGTACTCCAATTTTCCTGCGGCCATGTATCACACGAAGCCTGTTTCTATGAATACATTCGGGAGTTCGAAGGCCAATTCTGTCCTATTTGCAATGCTCCACTAGGACTCGATACCAGCCGTGGCGGGAATGTGTTGGATATTGGTGAGCCGGAGTTTTAACCGACATTGTTACTGTTCTATATACTGATTATTCGCTGCAGAGAAACTGAGCAATATCGTCCGTTCGGTCACAAGCGATGCCGCAACGCAGCGGAGTGGCTTGGCCACTCCCACACCATGGGATCAGAGTGCTGGCCGTGGACGCCCGCCCAGTGAGTTCGGAAGTATGTCGTATAGCCGCGATAGTCGCGACCCCTACGGCCGGCGGGATAGTAGAGACACGGGGAGTCAGCGTGAGCGTGTGGAACGTTTGACTGCTGGATCGCGTCAACATCACAGAAATGAAAGTGGTGCAGCTTCGTCTGGAGATTATGAGAGTCATCATCCCATGAACGGAAGGCGACATGACTATGATGTGCAATCAATGGAATCCGACTTGAGTCATCGGACAGTCGCTATGAAGAACCCCATTCCCGCTCCGACAGTGACTATCCGGAGCGAATTCCCTACAATGAATCGTTCCCGTCAGCAGCAGCCACTGGCATGTCTAATTACGGTGGAAATGCCGGAAGGAAACTGGCGCCCCGACTCGGACGATCTTAGGCGAACATCTGCCGGTTTATCAGTTCCCCAGGAAGAACCTTCTGTCAACACGAGGTTATCCAACGCGGTCGATTCACATTCAATGCAGCTCGAACCCCAGGAAAATCTGGACGAAATCTCAGAGGAGTTGAGGATGCGTGTGGACAATTGGCATGGGCTTGAATTTCAGCGGTAGGTCGGCCCAATCACTTCATTTTCTTCGCCGTTCCCTGTTTCTAACGACTGCAGATTTGGCAAGCTCCGTCTACACGGCCGCGTGAGTGTCGGCAAAGATCGCGACTCGTGGCAAGACTTGGAATGTTATCTGTTTACGGAAATGCTCATCTGCGTCAAGGAAAAGAAAAACCAGCGCCAGCCGTACGACGAACAGACGTCGAAACTTAAGCCCACCCGGTGTACCCTGAAAGGATCCATTCTTATCAAAAGACATCTGAAAGGAATCGACTCTTCGCCAGGTACTCTCAGAAATCCTCCCAATATTCGTTCATCCTGCTAACATTTCTTCAGATGAGCCAATTCTGACTTTGAACCTGTCAGTCAGCGAACTTCCATGCTTCTACCTTCGCTTCTCGAACCGGAACCAATTGGAAATCTGGCGACGATCCCTTCTCGACCTTCACCCGATTGACACGGTGTCTCGAAATGGTGACTTCGAACTGGATAATCCAGGTGTCGAAGAGGAAGACTACCGGGCAAGCCAGATCAAAAGACAGGCCTCTGTCAACTCATCCTACGGGGCCGGAAGGTCGAATAACACTGCAATCACCGACTATACGAACGCCGGCGTTGACAGCCTTTCGGCTTCGGCAATTCATATTCCTCTCGATATTGTTGTGGTGATTCCAGTCTCGTCTTCTATGCAGGGCTTGAAGATTACTCTTCTTCGCGATGCTCTGAAATTCCTTGTCCACAATATGGGACCACGAGACCGTATGGGACTTGTGACGTTTGGGTCAAGCGGTGGAGGAGTCCCGCTGGTTGGGATGACATCGAAGTCATGGGCTGGATGGAGCAAGATTCTCAATTCGATCCGACCCGTCGGGCAAAAGAGTCTGCGCGCTGATGTTGTGGAAGGAGCAAACGTGGCGATGGATCTCTTAATGCAGCGAAAATCCACCAATCCCGTCTCTACCATTCTCCTGATCAGCGACTCATCCACATCAGACCCGGAGAGCGTGGACTTTGTCGTGTCAAGAGCAGAAGCTGCCAAGTTCGTATCCCTAATTATAGCTTTACGATCAGATAGCTGACTGAATTACAGGGTTAGCATCCATTCTTTTGGTTTAGGCTTGACACACAAGCCCGACACCATGATCGAGTTGTCTACCCGCACAAAGGGGTCTTACGTCTACGTGAAAGATTGGATGATGCTGCGGGAGTGTGTCGCTGGCTGTTTGGGTGCTCTACAGACAACCTCCCATCAAAATGTCAAGTTGAAGCTTCGCCTGCCAGAAGGGTCACCGGCGAAATTCGTCAAGATCAGTGGAGCTCTTCACACCACAAAACGTGCCACCGGGAGAGACGCAGAGGCGGCGCTCGGAGATTTGAGGTTTGGTGATAAGCGGGATGTTCTGGTTCAACTTGTCATTCAACCGGATAACTCCACGCAAGAAAACATGCCCCAGGACCCTTGGGAAAGTCTCGTGTCGGGCCTGGAAGCCCTCGGTGGTGGTGCCGATGGCGACGACCAGCGTGTACTAAGCGTTGAGGAGGTGCCATTGATTCAAGCCGACCTAACATATGGAGACCTCCTTCGTGAAGGTCATCTCACGCATTCTCCGCGACCATCCCTGCTTGCTATCACCATGCTTCCACCTCATCCGAAGAACAAGGGCTCCACACGTCCTATTTCACCACCGATTCCCCCACATCCGTCGATCGTCCAACGACGCATGGAGCTTCTTACGTCTGATATGCTGACTCGGGCCCTAACTCTCGTTTCGCGGGGACAGCACGATCGAGCACAGCACCTTTTGACTGAGACGAGGAGCATCCTTAAGGGCTTAGGAAAAGGTGGTCTACCACCCCTCCCGCCTGGCGCCTCAAAACCCACCAGTGGCAGTGAATCGGGAAGCAGAGGGGATACTCCTTTGTCAACGTCGCCCAGGTCTGGCAGCTTTGGTGAGAGTCACTCGTCCGCCGCTTCGGATGCGCCAACTATCACGCCAGTCGCGGCAGTGGACGTGCACACGATGACCGCGCTGGATGCAGATTTGGAGTCTGCGCTCGAATGGATCAACCATCCTGCAGTATTCGGCCGTGACTCACGAAAGGCCGTGCTGCAGAGTATAGGCGTGATTTCCTCGCAACGCGCTTTTACATTCCGGTCGCCGTCGGAAGCCCATTGGGCGCAACGAGTGTCAGGGGTCAAACGATTAACGGAGCGCTCCAAAGAGTGGCGCGAAACCGGCGATGATGCCCTGACTGAAGAATAAACGACTTTGTTGACGAACCCCTTTCATTCTATTGATGATTTTGTTTGGACCCTCGGCCGAGTGTGGTTTTCTGCTTTGTATGATACCATTTTGTTCCCACAATGACGGTGTGGCGTGATACCATGGATCTAGTCAACATCATTCGGTTTCCTTTTCTTGTGTTGGATGTAATCATCTGTATATATCGGTTTATCTGCCGGTAGCATATTGTGGGATTATTTTGTTTTGGGATTTAAAATTCGAGGGAATCGGAAAAGAATCTGGTTTTGATTGGGCTACAGATATACCTTTGTGTCTATAAACTTGGTATCGGCTTTCTTCAATTGATCTAGCGTCGATTATGTTTAGAAAGGAATTGGTCGAACTGGAATAGTAACTAATATCTTGTCCTTGTATAAATCTATGTTAGAGTGAATATAGCTTCGCTATGCTGTCTCTAATCCACCTTTCTCTTAGCTTGCCTTCCTATCGTCGCTAATGTATCGAGATTGGTGCTTGAGCATCCTTCTCAACTGATGCTAGACACACTTAGGATAATACTCCAAATGCTAGCCAAAGTCCTTACGCTAGATCTGGAAAAGAAGTTGGTACTTCTCAGAGCGTTATATCGACTCATAAGCGCCCGGAATACTGGCTAGGCTCAATCTGCCTTTGGACCAGGCAGAAAAGAACTATCGGCTTGGAATCCTATTTTAGATCCTCATGGGGTTCTTCTTAGCGACCATACAAGAAGATGCTAAAATAAGAAGCTGTATGATAACAATGATCAGTATGATACGGTATGATACCAAACTGGTAATTCAGCAAGATGTCCATGGAATACCATCTCCTCCAATCTGCCATACAACCAAAGGAGAAGCGCCTGTTGGCGTGAGTCTCCAGGAAATGCACGACGATCTCCTTAAGGGTCGAATCAGACGCATGGATATAGGTGCCTATTTCTATAATTAAGACAGAGGATCGAATCTATTGGGAAATACTGGATAGATAAACATAGAGGTTTCTTGGACAAGGGATGAGAGAGCTTCCATTGGCAACAAATAGATGAGGGAGCTTTCTGGAGGTGGGCTCTGCCATTTTAACAAACCAATAAACACACAACATGGGTCTTTAGTCTTGTCTAAAGCCTACATCGGTGTAGGTAGGTGGGAATATCACGATAATAATAGCAGCCGTTGCTACTTGATTGGCAGGGATGACGTTTCTGCAGGTACTAGTGCAGCTATTTATATATGTTCTAAGACATATAGTGTTTGGATATGTGATGAAAGACGTTGGAAGAATCTCCATATCTGCACAACTTGCAGACGAAGCGCTTGGACACGTTTATTCCACATATCCCTCGAGATTGGGGGAGAGGTGGTAGTTTGTGCAGCTCAATAGGAAGTAGCTAGTTTGGTTACCAGATCAAATAAAATCCAACGGTTTAAGAGACAAATTCGGCAGAATAGTTGCATAGCTGCTGAGACTCGGTTGGTGATGCAGGATCAAAGAGACTTTGACATGCTAAAAATAGGAAAGTTACTACAACTTACTAGTGCAGGTGTGTGTTCCTATTGTTTCTTACCCACAGGAATCCTGTCGAGGTACCCCATCACTACTAGTACTGGCTCTGATGGCCATAGAATACTTTCTTCTAGAATGGATTATATTTATTCTTTCTACTGGTATTCAAATTGCAGTATTGGCTGCTTGTTAGAAAACTTTGCTTCGGTCATTAGGGCGAGCGCTATCCTGGAAATTGAACCCAAGCAATTGGGCAAGTAAATGGTTTGTTTCTCACAAAGAGATAATTTCGGATAATAGAGAGGTTAGATTGTTCTTGAAATTTGACGGGAGCTTACTACTGCGTCAGTTTCTGTAGCAGGAATCTGGCAGTACTAGTGGTAATTGCCGGTGGTTAAATCTGCTGCTGGTAAATTCACCTTATTCCTTATTGTTGAAAGTAAAATCCAGGCTGGCCAGTCTTCTGAGTATAAAGATCCTTGCAGGCGGGCAGCAATTGACCGATCTATTTGTCGCAGGAATTCCAAAAGTACCTAGGTCCTGTAACTCAAAAGCGCTAATTTTTAATTTTTGCCATCACAAGGTTGTATACACAGGAGAGTTGTTATTACTCGGATGAGCACGAATACAGGGAGTTCTAGTCTGCATTTGGGCAGTATAGGCGCCTATCGGGAATTAAAGCAGTTCAAAGGGTGAGTTCATAATGTATCTAATCATTTCAAAACAATAGCAAAAGATACCCAAGCGCTTTGGCAACAGATGCATGGGACAAGCTTAGCGTTTGCCGACCAAATCAAATACCGTATCCACAAGGAAGCTGGCTTAATACAATGTACTATCGGCCTTATGTAGACTAGGAAGGAGAATCCTGAAAGCAATTGAGACCAATACGCGCATTTAATGCGATGATAATTTACCCGCCAACACTCGGTTGGTGTTTCACCAGACTTGGCAATTTCAGAGCTGTAACTTCCTGAAATGTAAATGTGGCAGGTAACTTCTGCAGAACTAAAAATTAGCTACTAGTATTTGTTTGTTTTGGCTTAATATGTTTATGATAGCAGAGACTGCTGACTGAAAGAACCGCGCGCCTGATTCTGGACGAACCAAATCTTCTGGAAGCTGGTCAACCAGCAACGACGAGACGTTGGAAGTTGAAACATTCGAGAGGAAGCGCTTCAGAATAAGGAGTTTTGCAGGGAGTTTAAGGTAAGAGTTGATTCAGATGGCGCGCGACAACGTCGATTTAGAGAAGATACGGGGGAAGTCTGTCGCGATGGGAGTATATATAACATCAGGAAACCCTAACAATCGGAATGTCTTTTTGTATGTCATGTTCAGCATAGTCAACTCCTTCGATATCGTATATATTCCTCGCTAAATTACTTTCGTTTGTTTCTCTACAGTTTCCAATAATTCCACGACAACCTCGACCTGGAGTTGGGGAAGGTCAATCTACTCTACACAAAACGATTAACCCTAAGCCGTGTGACGCAAAGGGACGCCGGATCCTTCGTATTAGCTTTGCTGCTTTCTTTTCTTTTTTCTCTGGTGTTTCTCCAGAACGGCTGAAGTAAGTCTTCTATCCCATTTTCAACAAAAACAGAGCATACCTAACCCCTTTCAGGATTAGCCTGTTTTGACATTCGTACCGTTTGATACGATACATGACTTACAGAGCTGTTGACTCGACCTAAGCAACTCCCAGTCATTCATTATCCGCCGCTGATCGCAAGGCAGTCTGTGTTTATCTTGCTAGTGGAGGTCTTATTGATTTCAGCTGCTGGTTGGTAAAAATAGATCTCCTGGTTTGCCAGGAAAACGCCATTCAAGTTATACTTCTTGTATAAATCTGCTCTTATTATATTGTTCTTTGACTTTATTACTCCCTCGCCACCGTGATCATTTCAGGCCTCTCCTGCTATCTCGAAAATACCTCAATTCCTATATTATGGCCCCGTCCAAGCCATCACTCCCTCCTCTTAAGACACCAAAGACCATGCCCTTTCCATCGGAACTCTACGACAGTCCTATCAAGGAATCACCAAACTCCCCAAAGCGTGAGGGAGACGACACTGCTTCAATCACACCCCCAGCGGCATACACTGAATTTCTCCAAGCTCTCACTCCTATCTTCGGAAATCCCAAGAGTGCCGGGGAAGACTTCCATAAGAATATTGCAGAGAGGAGGGGCCGGTCCCCAGTATCACGGTCTTCACACACAGCCAATGTGCCATTCTCAAGTGGGAAAGAGACAAAGAGCTCTGCAGCGTTGCCCAGTCCTTCCCAAACTCCACAATCTGCTAAGCCACCTGGTCCTCTTCGGCGCCTGCGTATACCAACATTACTCTACTCGCCCGCAACATGTTCTCCGCAGAGCGCATATTCTGTCCGATCCCCTTATTCTCCACCAGAATGGCGACGCAGATATTTAGAGTCTCCTCGCAGTGCGGATGAAGACACTTTCAGTGTCCGGCATGTTATGACGAGGACCATTACCTACAGGGTCCCACCGGCGCTTAACCCTCCTCCAAAGGGAAAGCGAAGGAAGACTGCAGGTGGTAACGAGCATAATATCTGACACTTCGGAATTTAAGCGGAGACATTGTTTGTTATATTTGACTTGCTTTATTCATTTTCATAGCTTGCTTGAACATCATGATCTCAACGTTGTTGCCACTTGCATTACGTGTACTGAATAGCCTGTTGTGACTAGGGTATTTGACTCTTTATGTTTTCTCTTGACTCTCCTGTTATTTTTGTTGTTTTATGCTTTTTGTTTTCTGCGTTTTCTCTCTGTTTAAGCCGGTTACTCGAAGCAATCCTAAGGAAAGGCATGTATACTAAAGTAAACTGCTGCAGAAATATAAATTTGGACAGAATGGTAGCAGTGTAATAAATGAAATACTACCTAGATTATTAGTCTTTCCTGGAAATGAATTCTATATCACTTCAACACCAGTCCCTTCTACATATGTTGTACAAGATAATAATGTATGTAAATCTACACCAACCTGTTATAGACGTAATGCTATACTTAGCAACTTGAAGTATTAAGTGTGACCATATACAACCATATACAAAATATAACAAAACAATAAATGTAAAAATATACAATTGAAAATAGCTAGAATAAGATAACCAGGCATAATAAATAAGGCAAAGAGAAACTTGAATTCATTCAGGAAACAGCAAGGATAACTAAAATTACTGGAATGACAGTCTCCCCCGAGTGAAGATGGAATGAAGCGCCAGGAAAAATGGAGCATAAATTGAGGTGTCGCTAAAGGATGTATGCGCACCATCCAGCACCTTTTTCGAGGGAGTTCGTTGAATTTGCCAGCTCATGGAAGTTTGGATGGTAACCGTTTGAGCTCCTGGGCGTGGTGACATGTCTGTGATTCAACATTCATGCATAAAGAAGAAGAGACATTGTCAGAGTAACAGAAAATAAAGAGAGAAGTCAGATATCAAAACATAAAGCCGTTAATCGTTGAGCATGGAGAGCTGGGTATGAAGCTAAATGAATGGGAGTGTATAAAAATGAGCGGGAAAAGAGAAATAAATTAGCATAAAGCAAGAGACAGAAGAAGAAGGGAGAAAAAAGAACAGAAAATTGGTGATAATGAGAGACCCGAAGAGAAACAGGAAGAAGAAGTAGAAGAAGAAAGCCGAATCCTCCACCATCCACAATTTACACACTCTGTCCATAGATAGTTCAGTTGGCCATTCATCACTTGCTTCACCTAACAATCATTCAATAGCCCAAGGCTGAGACCTCCAGAGCATCACATTTCACTATCGAGATTCACAAAAGTCGGAAAGCAAAATCGCAATAACAGATCAGGGTCAATAAAGACAGATTGGTTAAACCCGAATATGCTGTGCCTGACGGGAAAAATAGATTCAAAGCATGAGATATTGCCATCCATTGCGGCGCATCACTTCTCTCCAGTGGACTTGCTGCTTTCTGATCGACAGGCCAGTTCCAAGACTGGGGGAAGAAGACCTGGCATAATAGGGATCTGTCTCAGCTAGGCTGGGAGTGGATGGGTCGTCTGAGAGTCTCCAGACTTCCTGAAGGACACGATACATGCGACCGAAACCACCAAAATCGCTGAAGACAGCCATCGAGGCGACTCTCTGATGGAAAACTGTGCGGAAAGGACTGGAAGGGAGAGAAAACGCTCCAGTAATAAGAAGCGGCCAGACAATTGAGCGATCAAAACCATACGGGCCTGACGGGATAAACTGCAGAATCTCTGCAACGGATTCGACCAACCTAACAATGTATGGTTGGTTGGGATTGAAACCTGGAGCAAGGCTGGAAAGATAGATATGTGCTGCGATTCGGAACACAGAGCTTATGTTTTTTGTCAAGTGCTCTGGCTCGATGGCTCCAGACTCCGACACGGGATTTCGCAGGGTTAACTCCGGAGGCTCAGTATGGTCGAGATGTGTTCTCAAGGCTGTGATATAATCGCACATTGTCGAATCTCCGCAGCGGCCCTCTTCCTTTAAAGAATCCAGACACGCAATCTCAGATATCAGATACATAATGCGATCGTTACAGCCCATTAGCTCCTGCAGTCCGGATGAAGTACCACTATTGTGCCGAGTGCGATATACCCGGGCAAATTGTGGTTTATTTCCCAGCATAGTTGCACCAATAATGTCTATCCATGCAATGAGAGACGTGCTAAAGGGACGGGGCACACAGCTCATTTTATTCAAAAGAGTGGGAACCGGCTGGAAATGGTGGTACCATGGAACATCGGGGAGAGAGTCATCGGCGCCGCAAACAGCGCTGTAGAAGAAGATCATTGCAAGAGTTGCATCCAAGACTTTTTCATGGTCAGCGCCGCTGCTTAACGCCTTTGAGAGTTGTGAGACTGTATCAAAGCGATGGCGCACGATATCATCATCCATTTGCTCATCGAGGAGGTTCATGCTTGTCTTAAAGTGAAGCGCAGCAGCACTAAGACAGCAATGCAAATAGGGCTCATTGGTCTTCATTGAAAGTAAGATTTCGAGCGTACGGGCAGGACCTCCTGAATGAAGTTCGAGTACAGGAAAGACTAATCGTAGGACACTGTCGAGAAAGTGATCCAGGAGTGGCCGGTCTTGCTCCTTGACCGGAATCACACTCCGCAGGTAAGTGGTAAACGGGTCGCTAGTACGTCCAGCAAAGGCGGCATCAATTGCATTGTACTGAGGGCATTCCATCAGAGCACTCTCAGACGTCGGAAACGTAGCACTAAGAGCTGAAACAGCCGATGGGTGTTGCACAGGGACATTGTTAACAAATGTCTGGTGCTTCGTTTGGACATCAACGCCGTGTGGAGTGTTGGGAGTAGGCAAAGGAGCGGTCAAAGGGCCAGATGTATCAGAAAAAACTGGGCGATTAACGTCATACCCCGAGGTCATTGGTGATCTTTGGGTAAGGGCGCGAAAGCGCTCCATATACTCTGGTTGCGTTCGTTATATTGGACAAGTTCAGTGTAAAGGAGTGCTCCTGTACCAACCTTGTAAAGCTCCCTGCCGCTCCATGGCCTTTGTCTGCCTGATCCTTAACCTTACGCGGTCCCTTTGCAACTGCCGTTGCTGAGGACTTCCCCACCAAGATGGTCGAGAGTAGTCGCACTTGAGGCAGAGGCTGGTACAGGCTCCACAAGCTGGGTGACGTTCGTCACACTTCTTTCGTCGAAGCCGGCAAGTAAAGCAACCTCAAGCTAGCTGTTAGCAGCAAGCACAGAAATGGGAGAAACATGGCGATATATATATAGATGTTGTATCATTGAGAGCTCCACATACCTGACCGCGATCTTCTACGCACGGTTGGTGTAGCCTGTGTTGGCTCGACATTGGCAACTCTGGAGGAACCAGGAACATCGGACACGGGAATTTGAGAGACATTTCCGTTGGCAGCGTTGGTGTCAACCTGCAAGGGGTTGTAGTTGCTTATACCGTTCGCCATGTCGAGCTTTGGTTAGTATTGACCAAACGTATTGAAGGCTAAGAGCAATCACTTGAGAGCAATGTTAGACAGCCGAAAGTATTCTCGTAGTAGCCTTGAATGAGAACAGGCAACTTCAGTAAGCCAAATTGGTGTTGGTTGACGACATTCATAAATATAAATCAACAATGATTGCGCCGGTGCTTGAATGAGCAGACCACAAAACCCTTCCAAGTTATGGGCGCGAGGCGATGACTCAAGTGGCCTTGATGAAAAACCTCCATGATGAAGTTTGGATTCGACGCAACTTATAAAGAATTCGCGACTGTTGGTATTACTATGGATGCTTCTATTTTTTATCCAAGTGTATAGAAAACAAGGTCAGAGAATACCAACAACTTAGCGAGTGGAGAACAATTTCCGGCGGCAATTACTGTAAATGCAGGGATTAGTAGACTGTGGTTAATAGAGACTAATTTTGGCAATTTAGTAAACGCCAGAGAACTGTTAGGTCAAGGGAAAAGTCAGAGCGGCGCTAATATTTTCTTTGAGAGCGCCTACAGGGCTGATCTTGTTCTGCCAAAGTTTCTAGACTTAGGGTGAGTTTCATTGTCTTGAATGTACTACTATTTCTTTGTCAACAACCTTGCAAGGATACTAGTAGGTAGTCGAAATGGACTAATAACTTAACTATTATGGAGCCAGTATATCTGATAAGATGTCAACACAACCTTTGCTTAAATGAAGGGCTCCCATTCTAAATTGTCAAAATCAGGGGCAATTCTGTAAAGTGAAATTCTGGGTTGATTGGTCAACAGACGCCACGAAAATATTATTTCATGTCAAAAGCTTTTACTTAGCCAACTACGAAAGAGAAAGGCAAGAGCATTTAGTTGGGATATAATTCATTGGTAGGTAGAAAGAAGATCCGCAACTTCGGATTGTGATATCTGCTGCAATCGAGTGCATGGCAAGTTTCAATCTCTCGGATATTATTGGACACCTAAAAGAGGGGATCTTGAGCGCACCGTGATTGGCTAAAACAGCTCAAATCTGGGGTTCGGGCCGTGCGTAAGTGGGGAAACTTAACTTTGATTCCAGCAGCCCTTAATTCCTAAATTAGTAACATTTTACCGCTTAAAATGGTGGCTAATATGCAGTCTGCAGTAAATTTGTCTTTGCTAGGATGATGTTGGCATATGACTTTTTCCAATTGGCGGCTAATCTTAGATAAATTGAGCTAATCTAGCCTATTTCTATGCCCTTATGTGCTATTAATAACATTTTCGAAGTTACACCATCTCAACCCACCTGGAAGGTTAGCTTCCACTATTTTTGTAATTAGCATCGATTTACTTAATCGAAAAGAAAGAATAAAAGAGGAAGTTTCTCAACGAAATTGACAATGGAATGCTTTCTTTGATGCTAATACTCTAAATATGTTCTAACTCTATGATTAATGAGAAAAGTTGTTATCTCACACATCGGTTACTTGTAAGATCCAACCAGGAGACACCGCTTATCTGTCTACGGAGAATACTACAGCGCAGCAAATGCTGGGTAATTTATAAGGTAAAGTCTAGCAAAGGATGTTGGCTTATTGGGGAGTTTTCACCGTGAGATATCACAGCATCATGTGTAATAATATACCTAGCAAAAAAGACTAGAGACCGTATAATCTCAAGCATATCACAGTCTATTCAAGAGAACATGTGAATGGCATTATAACAACTATACCTTATTTAGAGAAGGTGTATTCGATTTACTACATAGTAGTCTATGTAACCTTTGCTCCTCCACTTACAGTCCTTGAAAACCAACTACCTAGGTATGTAGCACTTGAAAACAGGGTAATAGATGTACCATAAAACAACACCAGAATAAGAGTGAAAGCTGCTCTGTTCAGGTAAAATCCGTTTGCCAAATATCTGAAAGACAGGCTGACGATATATAAAAAGAACTTTACAAGGCAAAATAATAATACGGGGATTTATTAATCTGGTAGTTTACCTGTGCAGTTTGGTAGAAATATTAAAAATCCATGACCACAGAAGCTGCCTGTAATCTAGACAAGGGGGAATATTCTCTACAGACTAGTAAGGATATAATTTCGTATAAGATCAGACGAATTAACAACTCGACTGCAATTGGCATTGCCCTTCCGTCCTCTGAAAACAGTATTGCAAAGAAAATGTATGACCACATCTTAATATTCTCACCTTAAAAATGCCACCTTTCAATAAGTATCAAGGGATAAACAGTCCTAAGAGGGACATGAGAGGTATTCCAACTCGAGGAGAGAGTAAATAGTCTAAGCATGTCAATTTATGCCACCAGACCAAAAAGCCTCAGCTGGGCAGTTGTCAGTCCTTGTACTCCAACAAATAGTAGGAATCTATTACTAGTGCAAGAGCCGAAGAATATATTAACCTATGTAGTGTGATTTATGCACCCTAGTCAGAGATTTGTCACTTTATAGTAATACTTTTGGTCATCATGGCGATGTAATCGGAGCCTGAATTGCCGACGAGGGAAGGGAAAAAAAAAAATGCATATTGACAACGGCCAGGATATTGTCAAAAAATTGAAAGACATTATTATTTCGACTTGATGAATGTGATAGTTTGTATTTCATCCCCTGCTTCCAAGTGCTAGGAAGGCAGGCAGCGTAACATGAGATTCCGATTCCCACCAGGAAAATCAAGATTACCTGTAGTAATTGGTCCAGGCAAGTAGATCGAAGAGGCAAGCTACTGAACCATTGTCAAATATGCAATGGTCATTGCATATTATTGCCTTGAGAAAATAACCGACAACCGGGAAAGGCAAGCACTCTACCTACTGCCCGGACAAAATTCAGTAGAGATAGACATGGGGCATCTAGCCAAGCCATTTATTTTAACAAAAGATACTTAGCATTATTGTCGGGTGTTTCACCGGCATTTAACCAGGGGGACAATGGCGGCTGTGTATAGTCTCTGGATTGGTGATTTAAGAGTCCTTTCTCCGAAATGCTGGGCGGTTCGGCTTGAGAGATACCCATACTAATCGATGAATAGTTTTCCATCAAGCGAGGCGGATATCTGAATGGTGAAACTTAGTGGGCGCTTGCAGTGAAATGGATGAAACAATCACAGCCAGTTGAAGCCAGACTCGAAGTGTGCCGAAGATTTTGTCACCGGCAGTAGCGCCAACCAACGGACCTCTCAGAGACCACTTCGATCCGCTCGCTGTCACTTCATGCATGTTTGACTCCAGCATGACATCTGTCTTACCCAACCAGCTTTCAGATTTGTCGCTTTTGGTGTGCCGTCTTTTTGACTACAGGCGCTGTCCTCGGAAGGATCATAACGTGCCCAACCAACCAGGTTTCTCATCACAGAAGCGCTTTTTCCTCTGGCTCAAAACCTCTTCCATTCTTCAAGCCCAATTCGTCCAAAATTGACTAGTATCCACTGGAGCATTATTGTCTGGCAACGCTCGAGGTGGCGGGTTGATACGCACGGTTTTGCAACGTTCAGGAGGGGCTAATGTACTACTGTACATAAACTCTTCCTCACCCGATCTGACACTTTCTCGCCCCATTTACTATTTTCTCTCTCAGGTACCACTTTTTGTGTTGGACATCTAGTATACGTCATATATACCCGCCTGCTATCGCTCTTATTTAGCTTCTCTGTCTCGTCTTAGTATTCTCTCGTGCGCGCATTCGTCCACGCATTCGTTGGGGCCCATTGTCCACTGGGCAGCCAATATTTACAATATGGTAAGGATCGTTTGCTTCGGTTTGCAATTAGCGTATTAATTAGAAATATAGGACACCCAATCTATATACCAAGGGGACTTTTGGGCACTGCGCAAAGATGAGGAAGTGCCCTTGTTTACCCCAAAGACGGCCATTCTTCGACCGCCCTCAGAGGCTACTGACATATGGGAGGACGAGGACGAAGACCTCCTATACAGTTCTGAAGGTTCGCCCCCACGAAGCATTGCCTCTGTAAGTACCGACTTGTTAGATCGTCTGATGATACTTAAGGCTAATATCAACCCTTCTAGTTCGGAACTGGGAGTATATCCACTGCTTCAACCCCCAATGAGGCTACAACTCCAGATACCACTGGCCTGACTGCCTTCGACTTTCATATCGATGACAAAATGGTCAAAGGCCCAGTCGGACCCCATCTGTTTAGGGCATCCACGGAGTCTTTCGACTACAACAGACCATCCTCGAACATTCATGTCGCCTTTGACGACCCTCTAGTGAACGATGATTCTCTTCTATACAATTCTGCCTCAAAACTGGATCCGGTGAGAAGAGATACACCAGTTCCAAATAAGGTCGTCGAAGCACCACAACCGCAACAAAGCCACCTTTCTAGGGAGCTACCTACTCTTAATGAAATTGAACCTCGCTGCTGGACACCACGAGATGTAACCGAGTGGATGCGAAGCCTTGATTTTGACGACAGTATTATGGAAACCTTCTTCGTCAATGATATATCCGGCTCCATTCTTCTTGAACTTCAAACAGAGGATCTGAAGGAGCTCGGCATCCAGTCTTTTGGGAAGCGACACCGACTGATGAACTCAATTCAGAGCCTCCGGGACAGCGCAGCTGTTTCTATTTCTAGCTCACGTACTTCTCGGAGCGATGCATCGACCAGAGAAGCCCAATCGACACCTCGAACCAGCCGGTCTATGTCAAGTTCAGATTATCCCTCCAGCTCTACGACCGATAACGATGGAAACCATAGTAAACGAAAGAATAACAGGAGACGTCGATACAAACCAGACCCTGAGACTCGGAAACCTGGCGATCTTGGCCCCGGCGATTCAATCTCCATTGTCGCAATAGAGCAAATGCTTCCAAAGCTTCACAGCTGTTCAAAAGGGGAGGACTGTCGAAAGTGGCAGAAGCAGCAAGCAAAGCTAGCTCGCCTTGCGAAGGACCTACCGGCTAACTCTTTTGGCGGCACAGCTATCCTCACAGGTGACCCGGGAAATCCAAAGACGGCACCTAACCTTGTCAAGTCACCCAAGTCCGATGTCACTCCATCCCTCATTGCCTCATCCGATGTGATGGGACCAATCCCAGCCCCCGGTTATCAGATCTCTCCGGCAAAACTCAATGAAGTACAGCCTAGGGATCCGCAGGAGAATGTGCGAAACTTCCTCAACTTCCAGAGTCTTGGTCAACTGCAACCAGTAAATGACCCTGCCACTCCACCAAGGGAGCTGCTTCCCTCGCCGGAATCTGACTCGCCAGAACCTGTAAAGGCCGCCCCAGGTCTTGCTGATAATCTTAGACATCTTCCCAAGCTGAGGATCCCCAGCAGACATGAATCAGTTGATAGCTCTATTGCTTCTCCGAGCCTATCTGCGCAGAGGACAGCTACTCCCTCGATGGGGCGAAAGAAGCATTACTTTGACCAACAGGATCAGACCCCCGTCCAATTCGAGCGACAACAGTATGCTTATGGCACGGATGCATCGCCTGGGGATTATTACCGCAGTGATCCCCATTATGGCCAAGAGACGCCAGTGTCCGAAATGGATGTTCCCATGACAGCATTCCCATGTGGTCCTGTTGCACGGGACGTATCTCAATCAGTGCCCCCGAACATGCTCTTTGGCGCCGATAGACCCGTAGTAGCTGATCCAGTCATCCGGCCTGCATCAACAAAAGCCGATAACCACCGCAGAAATATACCTGTTCAAAACCCCGCAAGACTAGGTCGTCTTGACGAAGGGTATGGGATAAATCCAATCGAAACACCCGAAGATCTAGAGAGGACGCCTCGGGTGGGATATGGCAGAAACCGTCAGGGCTGTACAATCAGACGAACACCTAATGGTGTCACCCATAGTGGATGGATGAGAAAAAGAAAGACTACTCGTCTGCTTAGACACGAATGGGAAGACCATCATTTTACTCTCAGAGGGACACAGCTTGCTATGCATGCTGATGAAGAATCCTCATACCGCAACTCGAAAGCACTGGAGCACATTGATGTTGATGACTATGCAGTTGCCTGTTCATCACTTGCTTCCACCACTAAATTAACGGCTGCATTTAAGAAAACAGTCTTGAAGCGGAAAGATAACGCTCGAGACGAGTCGGCATTTTGTTTCTCCTTGATTCCAGCACCCGGCAATGGGACTGCCCCGCTTGACGGAAAAGCCTTGTTCCTGAGTAATGGCAAATCCCATCACTTTGCTGTCAAGACGAGAGACGAACGGATTGACTGGATGCGAGAACTGATGCTTGCGAAGGCTCTCAAACGGGGCCGAGAGAGTGGAGCAGCTCTCAATATCAACGGAAATGTCTTTTAGACATTATTGTAATACCAACGACTTGACTTGAACTTGCCACCCATTTGTTTATACGTCATTCCCTTTCCTATTTTATTTATATATCAAGATACCCCTTCATCGTGTTACCACTTCAAAATTTGCCCTAAATAAACACACCATTCAACCAAGTCGTTATCTGCTGAATATGAATACTTCCTTGGATGCTAATATGATAAATGCGACGAAGTCTTTCTTTTCTTTTGCAGTTTTTCTCTATAGTTTAGGCATGTACTTTTCTTCTTATTTCTTTGCACTGGTTACGATTAAGGCACGGCTAGAATGAGAATATATCAGGCAGATATGGAAGCTCGCGCCGCAATTTGTCCTCCTCGAAATGCTCTTGTTCAGTCAGAATAAATAATGAAGCATAAAATATTTGAGCAATAAAAGTACTGAGTATGATCTAGTCTAAACCACAAGTAGGGTTGAACAGATGTGAAGATCGTCGTATGCACTACCCTTAAAATTGACCTATCCGGTACAGAGTATAAGCGCCCAAGATGAACCCTGCACACCTCAGCGTTTAGAGTGATGCTGTAACTGGAGGAATCCAGGAAGATTGACAGATGCTCAATATCCACCGGTTCCAAACGGTTGGATGAAGTTGGATAACCCCTCATAAGTGGCGTGCAAGTGCCATCACCTTCGATCTTCGTTTCGCCTGCTTTCCCCTACTCATCTGACTGTGTTACGCGCTGAGCATGCAGGTCTCCTTCCCTCAACTGCCATGTGTACCTCAATCCAACTCCTCACCTAGCCGTCCCAAACTGTCGGTCAATTACTTCCACATCTAGCCTGTTCCATATTTTTTTATTAAGATGGTTTACAACCTGTTCTCGAAGATACAGATGAATTTTGCTGAATTGGTTCCTTTACCTCGGGAGGACTTTCTGATGTCTACTACCCTGTTGTCCCTTCACATTTAAGCTCCGTGTTTCATTCACCAGGGGTACAGCTTCATAGAAATACCATGGAGGTCCTCACCAAATTCCCCAAAATCTCTTCAATTTGTGAGCGTCTCCTGCGGGTTTCTCGATCCATACGAGCACTTATCCGCTATCTGAGTGGTGGACGAGACTCGCAAGACCTCTCACCAAAGGCCTCGCTGATTCTCTGTGAGATTGTTGATCTTCTGTATCGGATCCGAGACCAAGTGAGGTGGGCAGAGGAGAAATGGATCGTGGAGCAACCGCGCCTCAACGCCCTTAACGAACTCCTCTGTGCCTTCGAGTCGACTATAAACACAATTGAGACATATTTTCATCCGGGTGGAGTTGGTGTTCGATATTTTAGAAAACAACTTCTGGAGCGGACATTCATTCCTAGGCTAGAGCTATATAAGACCATCCTCTTAGTGTCTCTACAGCCTGATTCCCGGTATATGCGCCCATAACTTTGTTTTAGATTGTTTTATCCTAATAGAACATCACCATTTAGGGCGAAGGTGCACACTGAGAAGCAGCTATGGAACGCTATTTGTCACGCTCGTGACATGGAACATGGTAAGAGATTTCCTTTGGACTCGGGATCTTGGCTGTCTGTCATGTTAAACAAGTTTGTTCAACAAGCATCTACGCCGAGCTCTGAATATGATGATGAAATGCGGAGAATAGCTCATCGGATCTGTTCAAAAAGCTCCATATCCCTCGCCGATTTGAGTAACAGTAAGCAGCAGGAGACAGGCCAATGGATTTTTGACGAAGAGAAGTACATAACATGGTTATCTGGCTGCTCTAGGACACTATATTGCATTGGACCACGTATTTCACGCCCTAATCCCATGCATGACAAGGCAATAAACTAACTTGGTTTTGCAGCTGGTGCTGGCAAGACATTTCTGTGGTGAGTAACAATAATTCCTGCATTATAAGCAAAGCTAATATATTCCGCAGTTCTTCCATTATAGGAAATTTGCAAGCAACCTTTACTTCTTGTGACGTTGTCGTTGTTTATGTCTTTTGTCATAACGAGACAGATAATGACCAGATATCAACAACAATACTTGCCAATATTCTCGCCCAGCTCGTCGATCGCAAGCGCTCGGTCACACACGCAACGGCTTCATTATTCAGATCTGAGTCGTTTGCCAATGGAAAGGCGTCGGCGAAAGCGTACCAAAACGCTATTCGGTCGGAGATTGACCAGTTCTCGAAAGTCTTCATTGTCCTTGACGGACTAGATATGCTTTCCGAAAAAGATCGCATCTTAAATCGAGTTCAAAGATTTCCAGAACATGCACAACTGTTGGTTACCTTGCGCGAACCAAGGCACGGCCATAAAAGCGGTTATATTCCGATTCTAGCACCCCGGGAAGATCTCGAGACTTATGTGGCCGCAAGGATCGAACAAAATCCCGGCCTAAAATCCATCTTGGATCAATATCCAAAGGAATACGGTCTTGAAGATGCCTTCATCCAACAGGTGGCAGGAAAGTCACACGGACTGTATGATAATTTTCTCTATTGGATACATCGTTTATTAAATATGCTAATAATTACTCGCCCTAGGTTTCTCCTCGCAAGATTACATATGGACTTGCTGTCCAGGTGTAAGGAATCAGCGGCACTTGAGAAGACACTCCTTCATCTCCCTGAAAGTGTGACAGATGCATACTGTGAGACAATGAAACAAATTGTCAGTCATAACTTACACGCGAGCCGCTGTATATTTTGGACGTTATATGCCTGTCGACCGTTGACCGTCACCGAGCTAAAATGTGCTGCGATATTTGAGCCCCAAAATGGAGTTGCACAGAAAGAACTTAGCTCAATTGAAAGTATTATTCTTAATGATGCTGCGGGTCTATTAACCGTCAACCCCATGACTGGAGCCGTCCACCTAGTTCACAACACTGCTAAGGAGTACCTAAGTGGAGCAGTTGCACGGGTCTTCTTTCCTACTGCACGGAAGCACATTGCGGAAACTTGTATCACGGTTATTACCTCAGATGATGTTGTGGATGACTGTTACATCAACCAAGGGACAACGGCACGCAATTCTGATGGGGACCTCGTCAATTATGCGGCCACATATTGGGGTTACCATGTCCGTCAAGTGCCCGAAGATGAGCAGACGACACAGGTCCTTATCCGTGCATTTCTTAACAAGCTATGTTGGAGACGTCCTCCTGGGCAGGAGAGTCCCAATGAAACAATGATGATACCTAAGGGACTAGGTCTAGGAAAGTATTTTGCCGACTGGAGTGCTTTACATGTCTTGGCCTATTTTGGAGTCCTTGGGAAAGCTAAGCATCTTCTTGAGAAGGGAGACGATGCTAATGCCAATGATAATTGCTTGGGAGTTACACCCTTGCATTGTGCATCATATCGTGGAAACGAAGAAATGGTGGAGCTGCTACTTGAATTCAAAGCTGATATCAATGCAATATGCAAAGAGGGAAACACGGCACTACATGTCGCAGCTGAGCAAGGTCACCGAAAAATTGTGAAACTCTTACTGTCCCGACGAATAAAATCCAAGATCATGAATCGACAAGGCGCCACTGCTCTTCAACTGGCCGTTGCGACAGCGAATGACGAGGCCACTGTTCCGCTGCTGATCAGAAATAGGGCCGACATGGATGTCCAGAATGAGACAACAGGAAACACTGCCCTTCATCTTGCCATAGAACTGAAAAGACCCCGAATATTGTCACTTCTCCTCGAAAAAGGTGCTGCTCTGAACATAGCCAACAAACAAGGGTTGACCCCTCTACAAATGGCTGCGAAGGCAGATAATTGCGAGGCTCTTGCCCTCATACTTGACCATGGAACCCGTGTAGACGCGAGGTCATTATTCGGTCTTACGGCCTTGCATATTGCGGCTTCAGAGAAAAACTGGATTGCATTCGACTTACTTGTTATTGGCGATGCGGACATCAATGCGTATAATAATGATGGAGAGTCTCTGCTTCACGAACAGGCCAGGACAGCTTCGAATACTTCCGTCGCCTCCCATCTGTTAGAAAGAGGCGCAAACATTGAATGTCGCACACCTGAGGGCCATACTCCCATTCAATATGCAGCCATGAATGGTAACAAGCGGATGTTTTTCTTCCTATTAGAAAAAGGCGCGAAAATCGATGTTGAAACTTCCAAGGGTCAATCCCTTCTCCACATCACACCTCCTTACAACCAGGATTGCCTAGATATACTAAAGGAATCCTTAGAATACGGACTGGACGTCAATGCTGCTTCCGCTAATAACTGGACGCCACTCCACCATAGCGTTTTTACCAGCACAGATGCCGCTGAGATGGAGTCGGACAGAACGTTAGCCTTTATCGATCTTCTTCTATCCAATGGAGCTGACATAAATGCGGTATCTGCATCTACAGTTGGTGAAACACCACTGCATCTAGCCATTATGGCAACAATGCCTCGCCCATCTCTAGTATTATTTCTTATAAAACGTGGTGCTTCAGTGAACAAGACCACAAAGCAAGGAAAGACGCCTCTACACCTCGCCGCAGAACGAGGCCGCGACAATATATTCCAGATTCTGCTCGAAGCCGGAGCAGATACATCAATAAAAGCACCGACATGGGACCTTACTTCCATACACAAAACTGATGGGTGGGAAACACCTATAGATTACGCAAAGAAACACCCTCTTGGAATTCTCTGGTTTGACGAATCCGGCAACTTCCAATTGTCCCGTAAAAAGGATCAGCGAGAAAGCATAGCGACGACCATAGAGGAAGTAGAGATCCTAGATATTGCTTCAGAGATAGGTGATGATATTGGTGGGTCGACGCTGGTCGGCGAAGAATGCTCGCAATGGGTGCCTATTGTCCCTGATCATGTAACTTAGATAAAATATGTCTGAAGTTAACTGGCTATGCAATTTAGGGAAAAAATGAAGCTTCAAGTAGAACATTCCATAGCTATGGGAAGCACTGGGCTGGACTAGCAGGCACGTTAGGACTTAATATTTACACTAACGAGCGTATTCGGCTATACTGTACTTCATGATGATGGGTACTTCAGTTGTAGCTCCTAGAAAATCGATCCAATTTAGTCTCTGAAATATTATTAAGATCAAGGCACCGCTTCATGCTTTATCGATTCTCTCCCAAACTGGGAAAATGAAATGGACTAATCAAACAAACAAAACGTCTTTAAGCTTAACATCATGAATCATAATTCCATTACCAAACAATCCGCCAAAAAGGCAAACCAAAATCAACCCATCATCCTGACAACAACATAAACCCACCCATCCCCATACGCTGAGCTTCTAACCACCTCCTCAATGGGTGCAGACATAGGCACCACAGCCCCATGCAAAACCGGCTTAGCAAGTACCGGGGTCCTGCGGCTCGGAAACAGATTCGGAAGCAGGGAGTGGAGTGCAGTCCCCATTGTTTGCGGTTGGGAGCTTGGACTCCCCTTTACTGCTGACGATTGACTTGCACTAAGATTTGATGCTTGGATAAAAGGTGGAAGTGGAGATTGCACAACTTTAAGGGATGGGGAATCGGAATCTGGCGGGAGAGGAAGGAAGATGCGAATTGGTATATTGCGGAAAGATTGGGAAGGGGGAGGGAGGAGGATATTTGAAATTCGTTGAAAGGAGGGAAGATCGACTGATTATATTATTCAGTTGTAGGTGGGATATGAGACGTGTAAAGTGAAGTAACATACCTCCTTCAACAGCTTTCCACAACCCCGATGAATCCTCTTTGGAAAGACTCATAATCCCCTTTGCTGTGCCATTGCGCAAGAAATCTGCTTCCTTGACACTGTTAATAAATGCATCGTTCATCACGAGCCCGTCCGGGTCAAGCCGGACGAGTTCTTCATCAGGCCAGTCGTTGAAGTGTACTGTCAAACGCCAAGGGAGAAACTCGTTGGTAATATCTGTGCCCTTGGAAGCTGGATCTGCGCCCGCGTACAGGTCATATAGGAGACCGACGGGGTAGTGCCATTTCAGCGGTACCCCTTCGAAAGAGAACCAGCCGTCGTTGAATTGGACGTTGGGGTCAATTAAAGAAGATGAGAAAAAGGCTCTCAGCTTTGGTAGAAGGGATGGAAGATAGGATAGTCGAGGATATGAGATCTGGGATAGTAATTAGCGATTGATTGGTTCCAGCAAAGGAAAGAAATTGGGAGGAAAAGATACAAGATATGAATCTGTTTGGTCAAAAGTCCGGCTCTCTGCTGGAGCAAGAATTATCTCTAGTGGTAATTGTCCTTCCCATACGCTTCTTTGAATGTTGCTGAGAGATATTTGTGTCTCCATGTTTCCAACGTGGTGGAAGATAACTACAAGGATGTCAGCAAATTTGTGCCATTGAAGGTAGTTAAGTAGTCTTTACCTACCTTTAGAATAGATGTCTGAAATCAGAAATATCAATAGTAGTACTTGTTTATCTAAAGTTATGTAAAGGTAATAGAGAATACTTAAGACAGAATGGATATGTATCTATGAATCGAAGCACGGTTGCTGTCTAGTTGCAAGAACAATGCAACAAAATCATAACAGCATATCAAACCTCGCTGGATAATATTAAGGAAACTTGCAAGTATTATTAGTAGATGTCGAAGGACGACGACGAGTTAGAAACGTCGGCCACGGTGCACGTGATTCGTGCCTCATATGCATTATGTAATATATAGATATGTGCTTCAGTACTAGGTACTATCAGCACTATTAAGTTGCATAACATTTCGCATGATAGCTTCAAACACACATTTGGATAAATAAACTAATATTAAGATTACCTACAAGCAATACTCACAAGATCTTGGTCCAGTCGCATCTCATGCTGATAGGGGAGTGAGGTGTACTCCGTCATATAAGAGACCAATACAGTAGCTGAAATGTCTGAAATGTAGCCACCGTTAAACCCTTAGAGACAATTGGCTCTGTGGCTCAGAGATAAGAAGTCTACAGTTGTGCGTGTATATTGGACAATAACCAGCACTGACTGGTTTTGTATAGACCTCTTTCCCAAGCCCTAACTTTGGGTATGTTTCTTTACCATGTCAAGGTCGGGGCGTTCCTTGTAATTGATCATATTCCAGAATGAAAATATCCACGACAGTTTATTGTGCTAATAGAGTATCCATGAGGCTTAAGAATGCCGGGTTGGCTATAGTTTTGGCCAATCCGAACCTCGATAGTGATCGACGATCAACCTTCTCCTGCGTTGTACCGCGGCCAGAACTGTCCTGCATGACTGTTACAGCCACGGCAAGAAATTATCTGTGTTTTTAATTCTGATGTAACAGCATTAAGTGTAAGAAAACAGTAGTTCCTGACTAGCTTACCTTGAAATAGCCAATTTTCAACCGATGGTAGTCATTGTTGCAGGATGTATCACATACGAGGAGGTGATGCTTCTGATGCGGGAAGCTCCTAGCATTAAATCAAGAGGACCAAGTATAGTGGCGCTTCTTAGTATCGCAACACATTGAGGGGTCTTACCATAAGCTAGATATAGGCGGATTCTCATGACCATTGCCGAGCTCAGAAACCATAAGGAATCTCGTCCACTTCAGACAGTTTTTGCGTCGAACGCACGATACTTTTGGAAAGGAATAATGCAGAGATGACGTATCCTTTGAAATTGACCTTGAATATATTATACATCTCCAAACCAACCGTGGGTAACCAGGGATCGTCCCTAGCATACGTAGCCCTATGTTTAACGGTAGGACCACTAGTTGGCGAACCTACCATAGAGAGCAAGATGAATAACATCATAAAATAGCAGAACGGACTCTCGAGTTGGTAATACATTCCATTGTAAAAATGTCTATTCTGCTGTATCAATTAATTAGAACTTTTGGGGACGGGCATGTTCGGTGAATACGCAACCAAAGTAGAGCAGACTGAAACCTACTACGAATAAAGTGGCCCAAACAGGTCCTGTTGTGTTTCCATTTGTTGATGTTGCAATGTGTATCTCTTCGTTTCTTCCCTTTTTGCCTCCCTATCCGTTTCCCTTTGGATGGGATAGGCTGTTACTTCCGCGAAAGCCGAAAACATACCTACCCTTCAAGATTAGGGCTATGAGAAAGAAATACGAGGCCTCGATAGCGGAAGCGCACGGATCGCCGCCACCATTTCCGGTGAAAATTAAGAACGTCGTCTAGTAAGACAGATCGGTAAGTGTGTAGTTTGTACTCAGTTGCAGGCTATTGTCTGATAGTTCATTTTCTGAAAGATGTGTTGACGTTGGGTATAATTCATGTTCATTTCCGAAACCATACTTCTGCAGTCTTGGGACGCTAATGGGCCGTCGCGGCAATGGGAGGATCCATCAAATCGATCGAGGAGATCAACAATTTACAATGAGTATGCCCGAGATCTACCGGCGATGCTTACCTTTCAGTGGCAGCGCGGCTCCCATGAGGTCAGTTAGTGATAGGTCATCAAGGGATAGACCCCTCTGCAATTTCCTTTTTTTTTTTTCCCCTTTGGTTTCTGA